>CM046336.1:18233523-18503160 GCA_025403435.1 Artocarpus heterophyllus
TTTTTTAATTTAATTCATTTCAAGTCATATATATGACAGACAAAATTCAATAAATCTTGAGCAATAAAATAGTAAAACTTTTATCAACAAAATTATGTAAAAAAGAAAAAAATAGTAACACTTACATAATGGATAAACAGAATTTAGATATTTTAACTTCAAAATATATGTTAAAAACATATATAGAGCCAAAAGCTTAAAATGGTCATGTCTCAATCTATCAATATTCATCAGATTTAGTGATGAAAATGTTACAATGGTACAAGTTTCATAGTTTAAGGTTGTGATTTATTATAGTTTAAAGTTTAGATGTCAAAATGGGACAAGTTGCACAGTACAGGGGCCAAAGTGAAAATTATTGGCTCAATTTCATTAATATTTATCGGATTTGATAACCGAACGGTCCAAATGGGATAAGTTGAATAGGTTAAAGGTGTAATTTGCTACGTTTTAAAGTTTGAGGGCCGGAATAAGATAAATTGTATAGCTTACAGGCTAAAACTAAAATTAACCCTAAATTCAAACCACACAAACATACGAGCAAAATGAAACCTTAATAGATGATAACTTTTTTGTTTTTAAATTTTGTTGTTTTGTAAACTATGTCATTTGCATCAACATGTCATCCGAGCTTTAAAACGTACCTTTAGCCTTTTTGAATCGTAATAAGTTCTAATCAAAATTATTGTTTTTTCTACATATTTGATAATTAATAAGTTACTTTTGAGGGAAAAAAATCCTTATTTATAGAGTGTTTGGCTTGCTGTGAGAGCCATTGGTGGTAACAATTTTTACTATACTATATAAAAGTTTTATATTATAGTAATTTTTTTTTTTTACTATAATATATAAAAGCTTTATATAATTTATAAATAAGTTTGTAGTTTACACTAACTTTAGCCAATACCTTGTTAGAAGATGTGGGTTGACACAAGAAAGAGTTCTCACTATTTGCCGTCAGGGGAATGGAACATCAAAAATCAAACATCATGGAAAAGAGGCCCAAAACCCACGCAAGGAAACGCCAGAGTAAAACTCGAGTCCACTTTAAGAATATATATATAACGCTTTTTGTCCCCACAATTCCCTCCCTTATATACAAAGCAAAGCCAAACTTGAGTCTCCCAGGAGAGCCAAACCCCTCAAAAAAACCCTCGCAACGCAAACAGCAAACTCCCACAGACCACCGCCATCTCAATTCTTTACCAGAGAGGGGAGAGAGAGAAGAGAGAGATGGCGCAATCGCTGGAGCTGCTGCTGATACAGTTCTTGATGCCGGACAACGACGCGCGGCGGCAGGCGGAGGAGCAGATAAAGCGGCTGGCCAAGGATCCGCAGGTGGTGCCGGCGCTTGTGCAGCATCTCCGCACCGCCAAGACCCCAAACGTGCGCCAGCTCGCCGCCGTCCTCCTCCGCAAGAAGATCACCGGCCACTGGGCCAAGCTCTCGCCACCACTCAAGCTCCTCGTCAAGCAGTCCCTCATCGAGAGCATCACCATGGAGCACAGGTTTTTAATTAATCAATGTCATCGCTTTTTGATATTTTATATTTGGTTTCTGGCAAAAATTGAGAAATTTTAGGTTTTGGTAATCTGGAACCGTGCACGAATTCGGTAATAGTGATCGTGTGTAGTTATTCATTTCTGTTACGAATTTACGTTCACTTTTTTTTGGCAGTCCGCCAGTAAGAAGAGCGAGTGCAAATGTGGTTAGTATTGTTGCAAAATACGCTGTTCCAGCAGGAGAGTGGCCTGATTTGTTGCCATTTCTCTTTCAATGTAGCCAGAGTGCCCAGGAAGACCATAGAGAAGTAAGTTCTTTTGAAAAGCTAGCTATGCGTGTGACAGTCTTATTATTTTAAATTGAACCATCACTAACAGAATTTATTATGCCTCTAGTAAACGGTACTGGGAGGATAACTTTAATGGAACTTGATAGTGTTTTAAAATGAATGAGAAAAGCAATAAAAACTGACCATATTTCAGTGACTCTCAAGTCCCGACCTCCAGTTCAACATCTTCATAGCCTAGCCAAAAGATAATTATTATTATTTGGTTTCCAACTTTGTTCAATTTAAGTATGTTTCTATTGTTTGTATTCTTACCTCATGAAGTGTTCTAACATCTATGCTTGTCGTGCTTTCAATGATAAAGGTGGCGTTGATCCTTTTCAGTTCTTTAACGGAAACAATTGGGAATGCATTTCGCCCACATTTCACAGATTTGCAAGCTCTTCTTCTCAAATGTCTGCAGGATGAGACTAGCAACCGTGTCAGAGTTGCTGCGCTAAAGTAATCTTCATTTTTCTTTTTATTTCCCTTTGTTTTTTTTCCTTGTCTTAATATTTTGTTCAATGCTTGGAGGCCCTGCTAATTCATAGCGATATATAAAGATTTTTATTTTTAATCGATGGTGATCAGTCATGGTACCCATAGCATTGCTTCTTTTTTGGCCAAGTCCTAATTTATTTATTTTTTATCGACACTGCTGTCACTAATAAGTCATTAACTAGTGAGACTACTTACTAGAATCTTTTGTTTGTTATTCCAGGGCAGTTGGGTCGTTTATAGAATTCACTCATGATGGTGATGAAGTGGTAAGTATGTGGTGCCAGCCCTGCCATTTAGGCTGAACATACTATTGTCAGGGTTTGTGCATTTTTCCTCTTCAATCTGCATATTTTTTCTGATATTTCTTATTAAAACAATTTATTCCTACGTGTATTATCTGTTTCTACTTCTTGTGCACTTGAGGTTAACGTGAAGCCCAATTTGAGTGCTGAAGTTACGAAACTTCACTGATGTTAATTGTTTAATGGCTTTAGTGACAGCTAACAAATTACAACACCAAATGAAAGAGACAAGAAAATAGCTAAAGTATCAGTATCAAGTCAATAAGTGGTTAACTATGTAATGTACTAGAAGTCTATGGGATTTTAATTAGAAAAGAAAATAGGCATGAAGCATTTGTTCAGCATCAGGCTGTATAGAACAATTAGTTAAACTTTTTTTTTTAATGAGTGGAGATAAAACAATATCCTAGGTTGGCACAAACACTCCCTTACTTACCCTATGCCAAATCAGCCACTCAAATATTATTTGTAAAAATGAAATCATAACAAGAATTTAAAAATGAGATTGCTTCCAGTAGGCTACAAAAGCGAAGCCCAAAAAAGGGGGGAAAAAACTATGCCTGATATCTACTTGGTCAAATACATATTCCGAACACTTCATCAAAGTTGTTTTCTCATGCTAATGTTTGCTGGCCCAGAAAAAATCCATAGTTTTTTGTAAGCTTTTCACCTTTTGCTGGACTAGTTTCTACTTGGTCATAGCTTTTGAAACAGCATAATAAGTATGTAGAAGAAGTAAAATACTGGCTTTAATTTTTCACAAAGTTTACATTTACTGTAATTGTTAAGGAAACTTTCTTATTACTTCACTTTGCCTGAAAAGTATAGTACTGTTTACTTGTATTTTCTTTTTCATTCAAGAATTGGAACTGTGTATTATTTTTGTAATGGTATGTTATTCAACTTATATTAGATCTCTAGATTGGGAATTGAGACTCTTTAATCTGGTTGGCAACTTGAGTATCTTATCTCAGTTATGCCTTTTGCTTGGGAGGAAAATGTATTGGCTTCTTGATATTTGATCTAATCTGGAATGAATGATATTTAGGGACATTAATGGTCCTTTGTAGTTACTTCTTGAAGTGTAGATGGTGTTTTAAAGGTTTTAGTGCTTGTTGTTTAGGGTGTTTCTTTTTCTGATATTTTTTGTCAGGTTTTGTCTATTATATGTCATCGACTCATTGGAACGTTTCCTTTTTATTTCTGAGTGTTGATAAAGTTTGGGCTCATGCAGGTCAAGTTTAGAGAATTTATTCCCAGCATTCTAAATGTATCCAGACAATGCCTTGCTGCTGGTGAGGAGGATGTTGCTGTAATTGCCTTTGAAATTTTTGATGAGCTCATTGAATCTCCTGCTCCGCTTCTTGGGGATTCTGTTAAATCCATTGTGCAATTCTCTCTTGAAGTTTGCTCAAGTCAAAATTTGGAATCTAACACGCGTCATCAGGTTGGAGAAGGGGACTACACACATGCACACGGGCGATCAAACACCCACCCACACAGGCACACATGTGCACGTTTTTGTTTTACTGTGGGATGCTACTTTTTGGAGTAGATTAGATTACTTCACTTGCACTCATGAATTCTGTGCTTCTTATCTTCTTCCCTTCTTCTGTCCAGGCAATTCAGATAATTTCTTGGCTAGCAAAATACAAATCTGCTTCCCTTAAAAAGCATAAACTAGTTGTCCCTATTCTGCAAGTTATGTGTCCTTTGCTTGCTGAATCGAATGATAGAGATGAAGATGATGATCTAGCACCCGATCGAGCTGCTGCTGAAGTTATTGACACTATGGCTGTGAATCTACCAAAGCATGTTTTTTCCCCTGTTTTGGAATTCTCTTCTTTAAGCAGTCAAAATGCAAATCCAAAATTTCGTGAAGCTTCTGCTACATCTTTAGGCGTCATATCAGAGGGTTGTTCAGAATATATGAAAGATAAGCTTGAACCAGTGCTTAATATTGTCTTAGGAGCTTTAAGAGACGCTGAACAAGTGGTACGTGGTGCTGCATCTTTTGCATTAGGTCAATTTGCAGAATACCTGCAGCCTGAAATTGTCTCTCACTATCAAAGTGTTCTACCTTGCATTTTGAATGCACTTGAAGATGCATCTGATGAAGTGAAGGTAAGCGTGGGAGAAAAAAAATTGTGAGATGGTTGCTGATCATTCACCCATGTGGTAAGAGTAATGATCAATCTTTGTATGCAGGAAAAGTCATACTATGCTTTGGCTGCATTTTGTGAAAATATGGGAGAGGAAATCCTTCCTTTTCTTGATCGTTTGATGGGAAAACTAGTGGGAGCTCTCCAAAATAGTGCTCGCAATTTGCAGGAGACATGCATGGTATGATAATGCTTCTTATTATAGGCTTTGCTTGAATACAAATGATTAGTTTCTACATCTCTTGGTAATTTAGCTTTTTAATCTGTCCTCTGTCTCTGTGTGTGTGTGTGTGTTCGTATTGTTGCAGTCTGCAATTGGTTCTGTCGCGGCTGCTGCAGAGCAGGCCTTTGTTCCATATGCTGAAAGGGTTCTGGAGATGATGAAAGCTTTCATGGTGCTTACTCGTGATGAAGATCTCCGTGCACGGGCAAGAGCTACTGAGCTAGTTGGCATTGTTGCAATGTCTGTTGGGAGAACAAGGATGGAGCCAATTCTACACCAGTTCATAGAAGCTGCAATTTCTGTAATGACATTTCTAGAGACTGGTGGGCATATAAATTCTAGTTTTAACTGATTTAATTAGCCTTTTTTTTTTCTAGGGTTTTGGATTGGATTTTAGTGAGCTTCGTGAGTACACTCATGGATTCTTCAGCAATGTAGCAGAAATTTTAGATGATGGTTTTGTACAGGTTAGAAAACTTTGTTTCTGATTGAGCCAATCTTGTCTCTATGTTTCTGAGTGGCTGTATTTACCTTCGAAACTTTTTTTTCTTTCAAGCAGTATCTTCATCATGTTGTGCCTCTGGCATTTTCTTCATGCAATCTTGATGATGGCTCCGCAGTCGATATTGATGAGTCTGATGATGAAAATATTAATAATTTTGGTGGAGTTTCATCTGATGATGAAGCTCATGATGAACCAAGAGTCCGGAATATCAGTATAAGAACAGGAGTTTTGGATGAGAAGGCGGCTGCAACTCAGGCTCTTGGGTTATTTGCACTGCACACGAAGAGTTATTATGCACCGTATCCTGTTTCTGTATTTGACTTGTTTTCTTGTTACATCTAATATATTTGGTGATGCTATTCTATTTTTTGATTTCTTTGATCACCTTTAAGCTATTTGGAGGAGTCATTCAAGATTTTAGTGAAGCACTCAGGGTATTTTCATGAAGATGTTCGGCTTCAGGCAATCATTGGTTTGAAACGTAAGTCGGACCGCCTTTGTATGCTTGGTTTTGTTTTGCTCGTTGCGAGCTTAGGGCTAGTTTGGGATTGCTTTCAGAACTCTAAAAAGCACTTTGGACAGAAACCGATGCAACTTTAGGCCCTGTTTGTTTCTGTTCTCAAAATTTTTGGAAATGTTTTTGTACGTTTTTCGAGGCAAAAGTTTTAAAAACACTCTCAGCATAATTCTCAAAAAATTCTCATTTTTCAAAACAATAACATTTTCACCTATTTTGAAAACAATACCAAACAGCCCCTTAGTGTTTGGTAAATGTTTACAAAAGAATTTTGTTCAAAAACCAACGCACTTAAGTTATTTGAAGAAGCTAAAAATTGTAACTTCTAGGTTTTGCTTTTTCTTTTGCTTTTGCTTCAAGCAAAAGTGGGTGCTTCTCTTAAAGCACTTCAATCCCAAACTGGGCTTTATTTGCTTTTTGTTCGTGGTTATTGTTTCAGCCATGATTGATTTGGAAGTCTTCGAGTTGAGTCATAACAGAATGCAGTTGGTAGTATTTTTCCCATGTTTATCTTTTCATCTCATCTTATTTTTGTTTTCCAATGTAAATTATGGAACTTATAGTGTTGGCTGTTGGGGCGCCACTGGTTTTTTTTTTTTTTGGATAGTTCTTGTGTGTTGATTAGCTTGTTTGTGTTTTTCAAATATCCCAAGGCTTTCTCAACCCACTAATAATGCATGTCTTGATTAAATGCAAGAACAGATATTCTGACAGCTGCACGGGAAGTTTTTCAGAATCATAATGTGAGTAGTTCCTTTAACAAATTGGCTGTTGTGTAGTTTATTGAACTATTGCATGATGCTGTATTTCCTCTTGAGGAATTGTTTGACTTACACATTGTAGTATGGTGATCTGCCTTTAAAGTTTATTGGATTTTCAAGTTCTGCTAAGTGTAGCTTAATTTACACACACACACACGCACACACACACTTAGTCTAGTTATAAGACCTCTGAACAAATCTTTTTGGAGTTCTGTGGTTGGAAACCTAGGTATGGGAGGGACTTTTAAATTATGATTCCTTTAGAAACACATGCTTTTTAATATTATAAACCTTTCTTTGATATGCAGGAAGGAGTTGCTAAGGCAAATGAAATTTTTGGTAAGAATTATTTACGAACCCAAATTAAATTAAATTTAATTACTTAGAACTTACAAACTGATTTTTGTTCTGTTATGCAATTCCACCTAAGTTATCTGTTTTCATAGTAAACAAAAAAAAAAAAAAAAACTGTTTTCTGCAGATACCGTGATGAATGTTTATATCAAGACTATGACTGAAGATGATGACAAGGAAGTTGTTGCTCAAGCTTGTGCCAGCATAGCTGACATAATTAAGGATTATGGTTATGGCACTGTTGAGCCTTGTATGTATAAATTTTGTTGGCTTCACTTTGTCCCTTATTTCAGTAAGCTTCCTAATGAAAATGATCTGAAAATATTTGGATTTCAGACATGCTGCAGCTTGTTGATGCAACTTTGGTACTGCTTCGTGAGGAATCTGCTTGTCAGCTAACAGAATCCGATGATGATGTTGACGACGATGATAGTGAACATGATGAAGTGCTGATGGATGCTGTCTCTGATCTTCTTCCTGCATTTGCAAAGTCAATGGGTTCCCATTTTGCACCCATCTTTGCTAAGTTCTTTGAACCTTTAATGAAATTTGCGGTAGGTTGCATCAAACATAAGACACTACTTAGTCATAATACCGTAGTACCAATGTACAATGTCCTTATATCTCTTAAACTCGACCATTGGTGATGCAGAAAGCTTCACGCCCTCCACAAGATAGGACAATGGTAGTCGCATGCCTCGCAGAAGTTGCACAGGACATGGGAGCTCCAATTGCAGGCTATGTTGATGTAAATTTTTCTTTTTTTACAATTTTTTTTTTGGCCTGCTTAGAATTCTTTCAACATTTATTTAGCTAGCCCCTATAAAATTTGTTTAATGTTTCAGAGGGTCATGCCCTTGGTGCTCAAAGAACTGGCGTCATCAGACCCAACCAATAGAAGAAATGCCGCATTCTGTGTTGGGGAGTTGTGTAGAAATGGGGGTGATGGAACATTGAAGTATCCTGTACAAACTTCATCATTTCATTGTTCCGTTGCTAACGTTTAAATTTTCTATACCTTTTAAGTTTTTATTCCTGAAATTTTCCTTCCGCTGAATTCTACAATCTTTGGAAGGCAGGAAACTATGACATTTTGTCATGTAGGTGCCCACGAGGAGGTTCGAACCTCCGATCTTGTGGGAGCAAACCACAGGCCTAACCATTCCAACCAACACCCCTTGGGTTATACCTTGAACTTTTTATTATTACTGTGCCCCCTGTTGATAAGGGATCCATGTCAAGGGACAAGTCATCTTAAGAAGATCTTAAGCTAAAAAGAAAATGTTACCTTAAGAAGATAACTTTGTTATCTGAGCATTGGTATTTATACTCTCTATCGCTTGATTGTCTAAGCATTTTTCCTTCTAGGAGCTTTTTCCTTTAACCAAGTACAGATATTATGATAACATATTGCGTGGTCTTTACCCATTGTTTGGAGAATCAGAGCCAGATGATGCTGTTAGGGATAACGCAGCTGGTGCATTGGCAAGAATGATAATGGTTCACCCTGATTCTATTCCACTAAATCAGGTTAATGTTCTCATTTCTTGTTATTAATTGACATTATTCAGGAGGTCATTCAAATTAAATCCTTTTTTAATTACTCTTGCTGGATATTTATTTCTGTTACTGTCTTTAGGTTCTTCCTGTTTTCTTGAAAGTTCTTCCACTAAAAGAAGATCATGAAGAGTCCATGGCGGTATATACTTGTGTCTCAACTCTAGTGCTATCATCAAATTCTCAGGTACCTGAGTAGTTTCATTGTTTGAAGATGAAGCATGAACCAGCCTTTAGCCTGTGCTCTCTTTTCATCAACTCTCTTTCACGTGTATCATATTCTTTTTTTGGGTTTTCTGTTCCTTTTGTTTGCAAACAGATCCTTTCTCTAGTACCTGAGTTGGTTAATGTATTTGCTCAAGTTGTGGCATCCCCGGTTGAAACTTCTGAGGTTAAAGCTCAAGTAGGCAGAGCCTTTTCGCACTTGATTTCACTTTATGGACAACAAATGCAGCCCCTTTTGAGCAACCTCCCTCCTGCGCATGCAAATGCCCTAGCTGCATATTCCTCGAATAACTGATGTCTGTTTGAATTGGGAATTGCATTTGGTCCTCACTTCCAAGTTTGTTACTTATACCCTCAAGTCTTTTGGATTGAGCCAGTCACTTTTCCTTCACTTTTTAACTTGTTTTGTTGCTGAGGTTTGCTTCTCAAAGAGTATTTTCCACCCATTGTTTGGGAACAGCTTAGTTCTAAAAGGATATCGTCATGTAAGGTAAGCATGAGTACATAAAAGAACTTACATAATAGGTTGTATATTCGAAAAAGTGCCTCGTCAAATTTCCATCATTGAAATTTATGCAGTTCTGTTGTTTTTGTCTTATTATTATTCTTCTTTTTCGAAACTGTCAGCATTAAAATTGATATAGTTTTGTTGTTCTTGTCTTATTTTTTTTGAAACTTTTTTCTTGTCTTATTTTAGTTATTTATTTATACATTTGTGCATAATGATTGTTTTTCCCCCCTTTTTTGTTTTTTTTTCTTTTCCATTCTTTAGAACAATCCAATTAGGACATCTTTTGAAAGCTTTTACTCCATTTACTCATACATTTGCTTTACCATTTCGCTGCTCTCGGTGAAAGTGAAGTTCGCATTAACAAGCGTTGTTATTTTTCTCATTTTTCAGGCCATTGTGCGTCTTCCGGCACCGTCTCGATTTTTCCTTTCTGGAGCGATTGCATTTTGTGTTATTTATTTCCCGAGTGTGTATATTCTGGTTTTCGTTTGCCAATATTCTTGTATGTTTTAGCGCTTTTTTTTTCCTGTTTGTTCTTACGTTCATTTATTTGTTGAGCTTTAAAAGCTGTTGTAGGTTTTATAGACTTAATAATCAATCGCGAAGGATGACAAGCCTTGTGGCTTGTGTAAGAGCATAGTATAAAATTTTTTGTTTGCTGATTCAGGTTATATTCGGTATTCCCCTCTTTTTTTTTCGTCGCGATTAATTTAGGGGACATAATTTTCAGTTTCCTTTTTTCGTTCCCAAGTTACAGTTGTTGGTGTGTGTTTCTGAACATCAATAATCTAGTACCTGTTTTGCCGTTTCATCGTGTACTAGTTGCTCTGTCTTCTAGGTGGCACCAAAGACTGGTATGTGCTATGTAGAAGACACTCTGATGTCAAAGTCAGACAAGCAACTATGAAGATAATTTTGCAGAGTAATAGAAAAGAGTAATGAAAAGTGGATCCCTCTAATGGGAGTATCTTCTATTTCTATTTATAGACTTGCGCTCATAAATTTATTGTTCAATTGTTCCTTTAGTCATCAGATTTGGACACATTATATATATATTTTTTGGGCCTTTGGGTTTACCTCTAACTTCTTGGAAAGGCACAAAAAAGATCTATTCTTGTTCTTCCTTTTTTGTCATTCACGGGATCCGGACATGCACGTCGTGTTTGTTTACCTCATACATGTACTGAAATGCGTCTTGTTTAAATTGTTTGTCTTGGCATTGCAACGTGTCCTGTTCTAGGAGGTTGTCATGACGTCACGGCATGCACATCGTTTTAAGAGTCCGTTTCGACATTACGACACGTCTTTCAAATTACTGTTAAGTTGGGCATTAGATATCCTTCGACCGAATTACTCGATACGTCAGAGTTCTCTGATGATCACAGCCGCTAGGTTATTGCCCCTTGGCGTTGAACTCATTCATAAATGCTATCAAGACGCATGGCACAATCTTAATTATCTTGGAAAGAACTCCAAGAATAATCATTAATCATGGATGATAGATCCGGATCTCAAAATATTTGTAAGAGTAGACCCCAGATTTTCTTCAATGTTTGTACCCTTAATAAAGTGTTTGTACACTTAATAAAGTGTTCGTACATTTGATTGGTGTATTATTCAGGGTCAAGATGGAAGTTTTTAAACAATCGATATAGTTTAGAAAGCAAAGGATTGAGTGAAGGTTTGAGTCCCATGACACTTCAAGTCATTTAAGAGTTTAAACAGCTCGTAACATTGCAATCATGCAGACATGGCTTTCTAAAAAGTTGTTTTTAGCTTATCGAGGCTAAAAGTTACTTGTGTAAATATTTGAACAGTCTGTTAGAAATGTTTTCAGTAATGTAATTAAAAAAAAAGCTTTTTAATAAACCTTAAAATTTATATTAAAGTTTTAATAATACATTATAAACTTCATTAATAGTATTTTTATTGCTTACGCAAAACTTAAAAATCATTTTGATTTATTAAACTTTATTAAGAATATGGTTTTAAACATTAACTGTTTTTATTAAAAAAAGGCTTAGTGTAAAGCCACAACTTCTCTTTTTCTAATAACTAGCCAAAGTAGGTGCGATGTACGTATCAAGTTGTAATTGAGGTTTTTATAATGTAGACAATAAATAAAAAGAATGAATACATAAAAAAAATATGCATTTGTTTTATTTTGGCCGCTGAATTCACTTTTTCAAGCCTAACTGCCTCGAGATTTATGAAGCATACAAGTTTGACCCCTTACTCAAAAATTGACCATTTTTTGTGATACGAGTAAAGTAAAATATGTTGGGGTTTAAGGAAGGATAAAAAAAGTAAAACAAACAAATAGATAAAAAATGCACTATAGAAAGGGGAAAAATTTTGGTATGGTGCCACAATTTTTGATATCTTATTTTAAATATTTTTTTCTTTTAAATTTTTTTCAAAACCTTTTTTTATTATTCTAGCTTTTATGACCCTCACATGCCATTATTGTGTTGAATTCTATTTGAAAATAGTCAATTTATTAATTTAGGAGTAAAAACTACATATTTTCATTAGCCATGAAAAATTTTGATTTAGTTTTTCATTTCAAAGAAACTCAAAAATAAAAGCATGCACATACACATTTGACCATGGAAAGAATAAAAAAACCACTAACTGCAATTGAAGTTAAAATTAATCACAAACAAAGAGATGTTCCAACAAGAAACTTGAGATTGGAGTTTTAAGAATTTTATGAGAAAGAGTAATAAATTTGTGATCGAAAGAAAATGAAAGAGGAACAAAATGAGAAAAGACAGGAGAATGTTAGACGTAAGATACTACTATAAACAAAATGAGCCAAAAATAAAAAAATGAAAAAAGAAAAAAAGTAAATCATCGAAAAAGGAAGAAAGAGATAAAAAAAAGTTAAACCACTAAAAAAGGAAAAATTGTTAAACACCTAAAAAAACCATCCTGGTTCTAATATATAATTTTAACTTAAATACAGAGCACTTTATCACACACTGAGAAAAGAACAATGTTTTTGGTGTTCTTACGTTTGGTTTGCTTCATGCACTTAGTTTTTAAATTGTTGAAATTTGGATTTTTTTTCAAGTTTGTTTTTGAAAGTTGTTAGTGACTATGCTATTAAATTTTACAATTAGTACAATCGAATTTGCTTTGAGTTTTAACAATGACATTTTTTTTAGCTTGTAATAGGTAAATGGGTAGAGTATGAAAATAGCTCTTCAAATGGGAGACAAAAAGAGTAGGGTATAGAGATGGGAGAAGCATATATTCACTCTATCCCATCTCGTACGTAGCCATCCCTATTTGTAAGATGACAAACCCTTTACATTCCCATGGGTTTAAAACCATATTACTCACAAAATTATGGGCCCTAGTCTAATATATAATGTACGTTTTAGATTAGGACCTATAATTTTGTTAGTAGTAGGGTTGTAATCTTATTTTGTCAAATAAGATTGTTTTTATAAAATACAAGGTAAAAAATAGAGCTAAAAAAGAAAGAAAAAAAGGAAAGTATGAAAGCAACGGAATTAAAAAGAAAGAAATATTTAAGTGATTTTAAAGGTATTTAAAGGTGTTTGACACATTGGTTATAACTAATTAGTTTGAACTGTAGTAAAAAATTCTTACATATTATAGTGGTATAAAATTCTTACATGTTGTAGTGTTTGAATTAAAATTTTGTTCCAAATTAATGTAGCAAATATCCAAGTAGACAAGTGGAATCAAAGGGGAAAAAAGTAAAGCAAAAGAAAAAGAAAGAATGAGTAAAACAAGAAAAAAAATAATAAGACAAATAAAAAAGTGAAGACAAAAAAAAAAAAAGAAAAGAAAAAAGAAAAGTCAAAGCACCAAAACGGTGCACTTTAGACTACTAAAAAAGAATAATGCATTTTTTATTCATGTTTTTTATATACGTAAAGGATCAAAGCAAAAGGAGAAGCAAAAGTGTACTAAAAGAGCCTGTAGGATGTGTTCAAAAGTCAAGAAAGCTCAAAATTACACAATCATCATCATCATCCCTAAAGTTATTGCTTCGTTTGGAATATAGTTTCTATCGTTTTGTTTGTGTTCAAAACTCAAGAAAGCTAGGAGTAAAAACGAATGACTCCTTCAGTTCCTACCATACAAGCCTTGTAGGGCCTTTAAAAGCCAGATTGAACTAATAATTTAAACTAATAAAAGTATAGTAGAAATTTAAATTTTGTAAAAAAATAATATAACAAAATTTGTTTGAATAGTAATTCATGATTTGAATCGTGGCTCCTAAACATCTTATTTATCAAAAGATTTTTTTAACTGAAAAATAAATAACATTAAATTACTTTTGAAAGAGAATGTTAAATAAATTAACTCAAATTAAACTTTACTACTTTTCCTATTTTTTTGGTTCCTTTCTTTCTCCAATCTATCCCTTTCTCTTCACATTTTTTTAGACTCTCCTTTGCTAACTTCGTCCCTCTTCACTTATCAAAGAAGAGAATCAATTTCGGAAAAGGAAATCTGGGAAAAAAAAAAAAAGGAAGCTTCTTGTCATGGAAATAAACCACCCACGTTATAAGCAAACTGGGGTGAGTTTTTGTTCGTAACATCAAATATAAATATTGCAATTAAAGCTTCTACATTAAATATAAAGTATAAAATTTTAAAGGTTACAAAGGTACCATTTGTTAGAAGTCAATCACTCATCAAAATCATATGTATTTTTAGTGATCTCATTTGTTTATGTAGTATGAACAGTATTTGTTTCTTCATCACCGTCCAGGTCTACATCAGATTCATTATTGAATATGGTCATTGAGGACATCTATTGGTGCAAGGAATGAGCATATAGGTAACGTAGAAATATCGTTACTTATAACTTTACAAAAATAAAATAGAGTTATTTGTACTTATTTGCATATATTTTTAGTATGTTCTTTGCATCTAATTTAATTTAATTTAATTTAATTTTGTTTTATATTTATTATATTTCATATTTGTTTTAGTTGATTTGTTTTCATTTTAATTTTGTTTAATTTCATTTGGATAGTTTGTTTTAATTTCCTCTCTGTTTATTTATTTTTCCTCTTTCCCTCTCTCAAAACAATGCTCCTCACCAAAAGCCCTTCCTTGGGTTGGGGCAACACAGCAATGAGTAGTTCGCTCCAGGACCCCACCCCCTCGAGAGCAGGATGCCGGCCGAGATGGAGCTGGGAGCCAACCTATACTTTCCTGGGGCTTGCCTTGCCCCAACATCTAAATAAAAGGCGGGCGCCGAAAAGGAACCAGCCCAGCCTCTTCAAGAAAGCTTTGCTTGGTAGGCGCTGCCTATTCACTCGGACAATGCTCTGAACACGTGTAGCTAAATTAAGTAAATGGGCAAATTTGGCACATTGAAATTAATTTAAACGCAAAAGGTCCAAAATAAAGTCTTAGCAGATGAAAAATTCAATTTGAAACATGCCCCAAACTGACGACCATGCTTGAACTCATCAGCATGCAAAATGGCACGATTCAGGTCGCCAATCCACTCCCATCAACTTTAGTGCGTGCGCGTTCACCACCCAAGATAGAGGCGCCTTCCAAAAGTGCAGGAATAATTAACCAACGAATTCCTCCTCACTATGTAGCATTTGTTGCAGCATCCACTGCCTACGCCGGATCTGCTGAGAACCAAGTCATTTCCTCCTCGTATGCCTACACACTTTGCCCTATGCATTCAGCTTCAATTGAATCACAATTGTCACACGACACATGGCGGGTGCACTTTAGAAGCCCTAGGTTCTCTCTATCTTTCTCATTGCTGCATGAATGTATTTAGGAAAGAGCTGCAACGTTGTTTTTGGGGAGCTAAGAGCAGAAGACTTTTTTTTTTGAACCATTGGAGAGCAAAAATGGGGAAAAAAGAAAAAGAAATAGAGTTGTAGGATTTTATTCTTAAGACTTATTCTTAGTTTTGGTTAGGAGCATTGCTATAAAACACCGGTGGTATTGAGCACCATCCATTAATAGAAGGTAGATGTCATAATATGAGATCTATAGGTGGGCCTCCATTTTATTAGTGATGGTGTTTAGCACCGGTGATGCCCCTAAGTATTTTTCTCTAGTTAGATTTTTATTGTCAATAAAACACCATCAAGAGAGTATTTTGGAGCTGCAAAGGAAAAAGAATGTTGGAGGAGAAAATTTTGGAGCTTGTGGCACCTCCATTTTGACGATTTCTTTTTATTTTTTAATTATCTAAACCATTTGACTTAAAGGATTGTAGAAAGCCTAATTATGTTTTTGGGTTTTAACTGTTTTGCAGCAGTAAAAACAAAATGATAGCTTTATCTAAAAACCATGTACATAGATAAAGTTCCAAAAAGATTTGCAGTGCAGGATTCCAGGAAAGATTCTTAACTTATTCAGTATGGAATCACTCTTGCTAGGATTCAAGACACCACAATAAGAGTAAGCGTATTGATAAGATGCATCATATCGTTAGGCTGGTTTTGCTAATTAACATCTAAGGACAACCTTGGCTATCATATAGAGTGGTAAATGTGATGGTTTTGCTAATTAACATTTGAGGACAGCCTTGCTTATCTTTTTCTATGACCTTGGCAGTCAGGGGTCTTATGGAAGACATGAGGATGCACAATATGTCACATTTACTCGTTTAGGGTAAGTGAGAGATTGTTAAGATTAGTGCCCTAAGGAATAAATACTTTGATTGTATTTATGACATTTTTAGTGAAATAAATAATAGTGCGAATATTTCATATATTAGTAATGGTCCTCATATTACTTTCATATTAATGATTGTATATTGGCGAACATGTGATCTAAGACTATTAGAACTAAATCTTGGAATTAAGCATATATGGAGTTTATATGTGGATAATTCAATTCAACGATTAATAGTCCAAATTATATATAGTCCACAGTTTATGTATAGAGTTAGATACTTTATACATGAAAAGACTGTAATAGAGATCTACGTCCAATTGAGAAGCTGATTTATGTTGGACATCGGAGTGGATTGACTCCATGGTAAACACATTGATGTGGTAGACTTAGTGATGGTTACACATTGAATAGTTAAATTGATTTAATAATAATTTTGTTTCACTTAAATTAATTCACTTTGATAAGTATTTATGTGTTATTTTAATCTTAAAGTGTATTCATGACTATGTTTTGCGCTTGTATCTTTTGATATGCCAAAAGCAGGAGTTCCAATGAATGAAGGCTCTATTGTTAGTCTATTGGATTTGCAACTTCTATTCCATGAGAGCATAATCCACAGGCACAGAGTCCATAGCTCTTTAATAAACAGTCAATATTATTCTTTCAAAGGCATTATTTAGGTATTAGAAAATATAACGAACACTCAATCAACTAGATACATATCATAACGGGATGATATCCCATTTGTAACTGTTAAAAAAGGAATGAATTTTTCAATAGTGAAATAATTAAAAAGTAAAAGGGAACTTAATCTTTCATCCAATCATGGATATCCTATGGGGATACATGTAATAAAGAGGTCATGGACAAGACATATCAAGAGTCTCCAAATACGGTACATTGTCAAAAGTGCAACTTCGGGTCTATAGTAGAGTGACACCGAAGTTAATAATTAAATGAATAATTAATCAAGGATTAATTTATCTGTTATTATCAGAGATTAAAAAATATGTCCATCAAGTCATAATGTTAGCTCACAAATTCCTTTATGATAGATTGAGCAAACATAGATTACCATGGGTAAGACAAAAATATATGTGAGTTGGGCCACTAGGCTTGATGTGGCACGTGGGCCACATTTCTGGTTGGACTGATAGTGAGCATGGGCCTATAACTGGTGGCATCCGTCTTTGCTATTTTCTAAAGAATTAATTTAGAACTATTTATTCGAATCAGTAATTAGAATTTTGACTAACTAATTATTTAAATTTGGTATTTGAATAATTAATTTGAATCCTAGTTGAATTTAAAATTATGCATAATTATTCACAATCATTTAAATTAGATTATTCTTTTACATAATGAAATTCTAATTTAAATTGAATTTGTTTTAATTGGAATTATCTTGAATGATGCATATAGTCACAATCCCTACATTGTGATTAGTTGGAAAAATTTGAATGCCCTTTCCACAGGTGGCGCCAACTACAGATTAGGAAGGAAAAAAATTATTTCCTGATCCTGATAGACTTCTAGCTCTTCCTGCTACTTCTATTAATAGAGACCTGAGGTCTTTATTTATTCTTAAACTACCTAAGTGCAAATTAGAGAATAGAGCATGGATTGTTCATCTTTAGTATCTTAGTTCCTCAACACTTGAGTGGTTGGAAAGAGTAGCTTTTGAGATTCCAAATTTGAGTCCTTTGAAAAATATTTCTCAATTGCTTTATGAATAAACATCCTTTGCACAGTTGGTTAGGGTGATTTCACCGTCCCTTTCTTAAATAAAAGGTCCAATCCTCCAAAGTTGAAATGCTTAAATCAAAGATGCCAAAGCCAAAATGCATCTTAGTAACAAGCCTTGAGACAGTTTGCAACATCATTTTAAATATTAAAAGAAAACATTCTATTCTTTGATGTTTTCATCTTAGTAATTAAATTCTACTTGTCATCTCTTATAAAAAGACTATAAGATTTTGTATAAAAATCATAGCCTTTCTTTAAGAGTTGACTTGGACTCACAATATTGCTTTTCATATTGGACTCATAATAGACATTTGAAATAAACTTATGACTTCTTTATTTTCTGTGCATAAGGATATTGCCTTTTTCTTTCACTGATATTTTGGAATCATCTCTAAATGATACATTGTCACTCACTGACTCGTTGAGCTTTACCAACATGCTTCTCCTTTTACACCTGTGGTTGCTCATGCTAGTGTCAAGGTACCACGAGTTTTTTTTGACCTACATTGTTGTCATGTAAGCTAGCAGCACAATGCTATTTTCTTCTCTCTTTTCTTCTATGTAGTTAACTGTCACGCCCCCAAATCTGGGAGGTGACGTGGCAAAGAGAGGAGTGGTAGCTAAGGGACACACGCAAAAGGAAGGAATCGATTATAAGGGAACTGTAACGCCCCCTTATGGACGTCACAGATATCGTTACATTCATTCATTACATTCTTTTATTCTAGGATAAACTATTTTATTAAAAGACAATTTGAAAACATAAATTGAAAAACATAACCAGGATCCATGCATACATTTTTTTTATACATCAATATTTAATACATATTACTCATTTATAATCATTCTTTAAATAGTTTATCACACTGAATAATAAATTCAGAATAAAAACTCATAGTTCAAAATCTGCTTACACAGTTCGGTTGGCCGAACTTGAGACTTCGACAGGCCGAACTTGAGACTCTGGCAAGCCGAACTCTACCGGCATGCCGAAGATCATCCATCGACAGGCCGCCCGAGGCTTTGAAAAAATGGGGTTTTAAAATTAAAAAGATCGACAGACAGACTCTTAACAATCGGCATGTCGTTTAAATTATTCGGCAATCCGACCAATAATGATCGGCAGGCCGAACTGTTATAAAAATTTTGTTTTAAAACTGGTTTAAAGTTTCAAATGCAGAAGAAAATTGATAAAACTATAAAGTTAAAGTGCCATGGTTCAAATCTTTAAAGTCCGTCAAACAAACATACTCAAAATTGTAAAACATAGTTCATAAGTTTTAAAACTTCTTTTCTTGGCGTTTTCCGTTTCAATCCATCTTGCTTAGCCCACACGCCATTCCTTGGCCTCCTGTCATGCCCTGGGAGTACGGGAGGTGACGTGGCGGATTATTTAAATTAATTAAAAGAGAATTTAATTAAAATCCAGAGTTTTAGGGGTTGAATTAAGTATAAAAGATGGGATTCATTAAAACACTTTATAAAGAGTTCATATACATTAGACAATTTAAAACATTAAACGAATAAATATTAAAATAATAATGCCGTGAGTATGGGTTCCACAACCCACAACTTGTGCACACACATAGTACTGACAATATCATAAATACAATCACAGTCCATGATACAAATAAAGTTAAATCTTGCATGCCTTAATTAAATAGTACAAAAGATAAAATAATCCACCTATTGCTCCTGAGTTCGGTCCGAAGAATCCTCTCCAAACCTAAATGGAAAACCACCTAGAGGGGGAAAATTTAAAACAAATAAAACGTGAGCGAAAGGCTCAATAGGACTATGTTTTATGAAATAATTTAATTTAAAGAAACAGGTCATTATTCATGAATTATTTAAAAGAAACTTTAAACGAATAAATAAATAAATAAATAAATAAATTTGAGTAAAACCATTCTTACCCAAAACAGTTTACTCGTACAACCAATAATATCGTTTTCCTTTTCTAGGCAAACCATAGTATCACCACCGAAGTGGCCCAGTTGGGTTTCGGGACCTGCCCCCAAGGTCGATCGCTACACAACCCGATCTCTGATATGGCATCATGCCTATATGTTCATTATTATCATCATTCAAAACCCAATTACCGAGTATTGTCATTTACATTTATTATGAAGTTCATTTCAGTTCACGGTATATTAAAATATAACCGATAAATTTATTTTCAAACAACCGTTGAAAACATTTTAATAGAAATCCTTTTCAAAGCCAAATCATTTCAAAACCATGCTACCAAAGAAGCGGGGTAGAAGTCCTACCTTAATACTCGTGCTGGTGCCCCACACCGTAATCCCGGTCCGCTGTACGTTAGCTCCGCGGAACCACAAACAATCCTAGATACAAACTAAGTCGATCGATATCTAGTTCGAGACATTCTATGTTACTAAACCATTTCATAATGTCCTAGTGTGCCATTTGTATCTTTAAAATCATTCTATAAGGTTGGAATTTAAATCAGGGTTCAAAACAGTGAAAACGAGTAAAAATCACAAAATTTTCTATGCCTCGGTTGGCCTGCCGGACTCCCTGTGCAGTTCGGCCTGCCGGAAGCCAGGTCCGGTCGGCCGGTCATTTCCTCAGGTTCGGCTTGCCGGACGGAAGAACACCGGCCTACCGATCCCTTGTCCGGCCTGCCGAACACGCAGTTTGGCCTACCAAACATGCAGTTCGGCCTGCCGAACTGGGAAAACCCAGAAATTTCAGCCACGGGTTTCGATTTCCCCAAAACCCAAATCTTGATTCTAACCTGTTTTTCTCAATTCCCAGGCATAGAAAACAATTATAGTTGATAGAAAAGCATACTAGAACACATTTGGACTCATTTAAACAAGATTTAAACCCAAAAATCTCAAAAATCCAAAAATGAGAAAATAGGGAGAAAAATAAAAAATCGTAGATTCAGTCCGTTTTTCTTCAATCTAAGCTTAGATTCTAGTTGTTCTAAGTTCATTTAACTCAAATCCAAGGTTTTCTAGGCTTAAACAAACCTAGATTTCAAAAATGCACAAAATTGAAAATTTTGAAAAAAAAAGTTTAGAAATTTCAAAACTAACCTCGAATCGAAGCTTCAATCCGCGTTCTCGGTTGCTAAATCACGTCCCCGAGCTTCCTCCTTGCTAACCCGAAGCTTGGATTCGAATTTCTTTCAAATTTTTTTTTGAGAGAGATAGAGAGAGAATGGGAGTGTCTCGGCAAGAAGAAGAGAGAGGGAGAGAGAGAGAGAAACCGGAGAGAGTGAGGAGAGTGGAGAAGAGAGAGCATAAATAGAGGAAAACGGTGGGTGATTTTACTATGTGAAAACCATGTGCCGCTCACGATTTTATAAAACGGAGTATTTTTAACATTTTACAAATTGTTATGTTTTAAAACTCAAAACATTATTTTAAAACAATAAGAAATCATTTAAATTCACCAAATTTAACAAAACAACCAAAAACTCAAAACCCAACCAAATAATCAAATTAAGGTTAAAACATTAATTATGGCACACTAATTCATCATTTAGATTACATTAATCATTAAATAAATTTCGGGGCGTTACAACTCTCCACCCCTAAAAGAAATTTCGCCCTCGAAATTTACAACTCATTTCAGGAACAAAACAAATGCGGATACAATTCCCGCATACTCGACTCTAGTTCCCAAGTGGCTTCATCAACCCCATGATGCTGCCACATGACCTTTACCAACAGTATCTCACGACGATGCAAACTAATCACTTTCCGGTCGATAATCCGAATTGGCACTTCTGCGTAAGTCGTATCCTCTTGAACCTGCACATCACGAAATGAAACTATGTTACCCTGCTCAGGTGGACACTTCCTAAGCATCGACACATGAAACACATCGTGAACATGAGAAAGTTCAGGAGGAAGATCATGCCGATAAGCGACCACACCAACACGCTGAGTGATCTCGAACGGCCCGATATACCTCGGCGTAAGCTTTCCACTCACTCCGAACCGCATAGTTCCCTTATGAGGCGATACCCTCAAGAGAACGAAATCTCCAACCGCGAACTCTAAAGGTCTATGTCTCCTATCCACATAACTCTTCTGTCGACTCTGAGCTGCCCTCAATCGATCTCGAATCATAACGACTTTTTCATTGCTATCACGGATCTCATCTGGCCCAAGAATAATCCTATCTTTTGGCTCGGCCCAACACACAGGTGACCAACACGGTCGCCCATACAATGCCTCAAACGGTGCCATACCAATGCTCGCTTGATAACTGTTGTTGTACGTGAACTCAGCCAGATGCAAATATCTTTTCCAATTACCACCAAAGTCCAACGCACAGGCACGCAACATATCCTCGAGAATCTGAATAACCCGCTCAGACTGCCCATCAGTCTGAGGATGAAACGCCGTACTGAAGTTCAAATCTGTACCCAAAGCCTCCTAAAAACTCCTCCAGTACTTAGCATTAAAGCTGGTGTCTCGATCAGAGGTGATGGAAAAAGGAACCCCATACAACCTCACAATGTTCTGCAGATACAAATCCCCGAGAATCTTCCTCGAACACGTCGACCTAAACGGAATGAAATGCGTTGATTTCGTCAACCTGTCGACCACGACCCAAACTGCATCATGCCGCTGCTCCGTCCTCGGCAAACCTGTGAGAAAATCCATCGTCACATGCTCCCATTTCCACCCTGGAATAGGAAGCGGTTGAAGCTGACTTGCAAGCTTCTGATGCTCGGCTTTCACCTGAAGACATGTCGAACACTTGGCCACATACTCTCGAACATCTTTCTTCATGCCTCTCCACCAATAATGCCTCTTCAAATCACGATACATCTTTGTGCTCCCCGGATGAATAGCAAACTGAGACCTATGAGCTTCATCCAAAACGGCTTTCGTCACCTCGACGATAGCTGAAACTGCAAGACGCTCCCGGAAGTACAACGATCCATCTGCATGCATGCTCCATTCTTCAAACTGCTCCCCGTTCTGAATCTGTGACCAAATCCCCTGTAAATGCTGATCCTACCACTGACTTTGCTTCACCATCCGAACAAGAGCTAGAATCGCTTCCACATGATATACCGAAATTTGATCACGGTCTTCATGATACCGCAGCCTATACTCGCTCACTGTCGCATCCCTGCTCCAATCCTCAAAAGCCAAACAAGCGAGAATCCCTGAAGACTTCCTGCTAAGCGCGTCCGCGACCACATTAGCTTTCCCGGGATGATACTGCAACGCAAAATCATAATCCTCCATATACTCTACCCATCTACGCTGCCTCAAATTGAGATCCCTCTGAGTGAACAAATACCTCAAACTCTTGTGATCGGAGAAGACCTGAAACGACGCTCCATACAAGTAACACCTCCAAATCTTCAGCGCGTAAATCACCGCCGCGAGCTCCAAATCATGAGTAGGATAATTCCGCTCGTGAGGTCGTAGCTGTCTCGATCCGTACGCAACCACACGTCCATGCTGCATCAACACGCATCCAAGTCTGCGCCCTGAAGCATCTGCATAAACCTCATATGGCTCGTCACTGCTAGGAATAACCAACACTGGAGCTAAAGTCAACCGGTTCTTCAATTCCTGAAAAGCAAGCTCATAATCTTTATTCCACTCAAACCTGACATTTTTCTTAATCAATCTCGTCAACGGAGCCACAATCTTCGAAAAATCCTTTACAAATTTCCTGTAATAACCTGCAAGACCTAAGAAACTGCGAATCTTTGCTACATTCCTTGGTTGTTCCCATTCCACTATAGCTTCAATCTTGGATGGATCCACAGAAATACCATACTCCGAGATGACATGACCTAGAAACCTGACCTTAGTAAACCAAAACTCGCATTTTTCCCTCTTAGCATACAATTGGTGCTCCCGTAGAATCTGAAGCACGATCCAGAGATGTTGCTCATGCTCCTCCCAAGTCTTAGAATACACAAGAATATCATCGATGAACACGATCACGAACTGATCCAGATACGGCCTAAATATCCTGTTCATCAAATCCATGAAAGCTGCCGGAGCATCCTTCAACCCATACACAATAATACATTCCTTGGTCGTTCCCATTCCACTATAGCTTCAATCTTGGATGGATCCACAGAAATACCATACTCCGAGATGACATGACCTAGAAACCTGACCTTAGTCAACCAAAACTCGCATTTTTCCCTCTTAGCATACAATTGGTGCTCCCGTAGAATCTGAAGCACGATCTGGAGATGCTGCTCATGCTCCTCCCAAGTCTTAGAATACATAAGAATATCATCGATGAACACGATCACGAACTGATCCAGATACGGCTTAAATATCCTGTTCATCAAATCCATGAAAGCTGCCGGAGCATCCTTCAACCCAAATGACATAACCAGGAACTTCAAGTGCCCATACCGAGTCCTAAAAGCTGTCTTGGGAATATCCTCTTCCTTAATCCAGAGCTGATGATAACTCGACCACAAATCAATCTTTGAGAAGTACCGCGAACCTCCCAACTGATCAAACAACTCATCAATCCTAGGCAAGGGATACTTGTTCTTCATCGTAACACGATTCAGCTGCCGATAATCTACACATAACCTGAGAGTTCCATCATGCTTCTTAGCAAACAAAACCGGTGCTCCCCATGGAGATGTGTTATTCTGAATATATCCTTTATCAGCAAGCTCCTGAAGTTGCTTCCTCAATTCCTTCATTTCTGCCGGTGCCATCCGATAAGGTGCCATAGAAAGTGGTGCTATCCCCGGAAACAACTCAATACCAAACTCAATCTCCCGATGCGGTGGTAATCCTGGCAACTCATCGGGGAAGACATCCTCAAACTCATCAACCACCGAAATCGCTACACTGCCACTCGAAGCATAGGGCTCGCAATCCAGGTTGGCAAGAAAAGCACAACAACCTAGATTCCTTCGCCCTCCTAGACACGACTTCATGAGACGCTCACTCATTAACCAATCACCACCACCCTGGTAAGTGATCACCGTCCCCCTATCAGACACTAGGGTCACTTTTCTAAGTTGGCAGTCCACGACTGCACTATACCTGGACAACCAGTCTATCCCTAGAATTACATCATAGGAGCTCATGGGGAGTACAATCAAATCACTTTTCAAAATCTCATCCCCAATCTTTATTTTACAAGATTTACACATACAATTTACACACACCCGCCCCAAGGGAGAAGTTATGACTAGGGGTTCATTAAACTCTTCTATCTCTAATCCCAAGGCATGTACAAAAGAACTCGAAATGAGAGAATGAGAGGCACCAGTATCAAATAAAACGCGAGCTAAAGATCTAGAAACCAAGATCGTACCATCGACAACCGCGTTACCAGTCTGAGAATCTGAACCACCCGATGCCATTGCATGAACCTACACTGGAGCCTTTCCTTTTCCTCTACTGACATTGCTGGGTCCTGGATTACTCAGCCGATGCTGCTGAGATGGAGACGACTGCACACTACCTATACTCGGCGCTCTATACTGCGGAACACTACGCTAAAAATGCTACGGCTGCTACGCCCGTGCCAGATATGAGAATTGCTGAGGAGAGAATTGGGGATACTGCAACTGCGGGTACTGCGTTGGTGGAGGTAGGGTATGAGGCTGAGACTGACGACTGGCATCCTCCCCGGTCTGAGATCCAAGACGAGCACTCCTAATAGGGCAATTCCTCTTGATGTGTCTGGGCTGCTGACAGAAATGACCATGGAAGCTGTAGGGATTGCTGTGCCCGCTGCCAGACGAACTGCTGCTACCATTGGTCGCGCCACCTTGCTTGCCTTTCCCTGGAGCTGGACGACTACTGGTGCTCTTCCTGCCACTCCTCTGAGTCCTCCTAAAGCCTTGGCTCGGCCCTCACAATACTGCACATAATCATTCTCCATGGATATCGTCGACGACACAAGCTCTCCGAAACTCCTAAGCCGTAGAGCAACCAACTGCAGCCAAATAGGAGCCTTGAGCCCTTCCTGAAACTTAATACACTTTTCATGCTTCGATGCCACCGCTGATGGAGCAAACCTAGCCAACTCATTAAACTTTGCCTCATACTCCCTAACTGATAAATCCCCCTGCTGTAACCGGTAGAACTCAGCTGCCTTCTGATCCCTATATCCTTGCAAAAAATATCGATCATAGAACAGCTCCTCGAACCTGCCCCAACTGATATCACCACTGCGCTCCAAACGCTTAGCTTGTTTCCACCAAGTGTTAGCGCCATCCTCGAGCTTGTACGCAGCAAACTCCACACGATACTCCTCAGGCACACCAAGGGTATCCAGATGCTTCAAGATCGAATCCAGCCAATACTCTGCTAACTGCGGATCCCCATTGCCATCAAAAATCGAAATAGACGCACGTCGAAATTCCTTAAAACACGCATGCCGACTGCCAACAGCAGAACCTTCTGGTCTAGCCCTGGCTGCCATCTGTCGGAAAGCCGCAAACATAGACCTCATCATGCTCTCATCATTTTTGAACTCGGCGTCAACTGTCGAAGGACATCTAGGTGCCATTCTCTCACTTTTGAAAACAAAATTTGGACTGTCAGAGGTATTTCATTGTCAAACCTATGTGTGCATAATTCTCAAGGTTCATAACCTTGAGCTCTGATACCATTCTGTCACGCCCCGGGAGTACGGGAGGTGACGTGGTAGATTATTTAAATTAATTAAAAGAGAATTTAATTAAAATCCAGAGTTTTAGGGGTTGAATTAAGTATAAAAGATGGGATTCATTAAAACAATTTGTAAAGAGTTCATATACATTAGACAATTTAAAACATTAAACGAATAAATATTAAAATAATAAAGCCGCGAGTATGGGTTCCACAACCCACAACTTGTGCACACACATGGTACTGACAATATCATAAATACAATCACAGTCCAGGATACAAATAAAGTTAAATCTTACATGCCTTAATTAAATAGTACAAAAGATAAAATAATCCTTCTATTGCTCCTGAGTTCGGTCTGAAGAATCTTCTCCAAACCTAAATGGAAAACCACCTAGAGGGGGAAAATTTTAAAACAAATAAAACGTGAGTGAAAGGCTTAGTAGGACTATGTTTTATGAAATAATTTAATTTAAAGAAAAATTTCATGATTCAGGAATTATTTAAAAGAAACTTTAAACGAATAAATAAATAAATAAATAAATTTGAGTAAAACCATGCTTACCCAGAACAGTTTACTCGTACAACCAATAATATCGTTTTCCTTTTCTAGGCAAACCATAGTATCACCACCGAAGTGGCCCAGCTGGGTTTCAGGACCTGCCCCCAAGGTCGATCGCTATACAACCCGATCTCTGATATGGCATCATGCCTATATGTTCATTATTATCATCATTCAAAACCCAATTACCGAGTATTGTCATTTACATTTATTATGAAGTTCATTTCAGTTCACGGTATATTAAAACATAACCGATAAATCCATTTTCAAACAACCGTTGAAAACATTTTAATAGAAATCCTTTTTAAAGCCAAATCATTTCAAAACCAGGCTACCAAAGAAGTAGGGTAGAAGTCCTACCTCAATACTCGTGCTGGTGCCCCACACCGTAATCTCGGTCCGCTATACGTTAGCTCCGCGGAACCATGAACGATCCTAGATACAAACTAAGTCGATCAATATCTAGTTCGAGACATTCTATGTTACTAAACCATTTCATGATGTCCTAGTGTGCCATTTGTATCTTTAAAATCATTCTATAAGGTTGGAATTTAAATTAGGGTTCAAAACAGTGAAAACGGGTAAAAATCACAAAATTTTCTATGCCTCGGTCGGCCTGCCGGACTCCCTGTGCAGTTCGGCCTGCCGGAAGCCAGGTCCGGTCAGCCGGTCATTTCCCCAGGTTCGGCCTGCCGGACAGAAGAACACCGGCCTGCCGATCCCTCTTTTGGCCTGCCGAACACGCAGTTCGGCCTGCCGAACTGGGAAAACCCAGAAATTTTAGCCACGGGTTTCGATTTCCCCAAAACCCAAATCTTGATTCTAACTTGTTTTTCTCAATTCCCAGGCATAGAAAACAATTATAGTTGATAGAAAAACATACTAGAATACATTTGGACTCATTTAAACAAGATTTAAACCCAAAAATCTCGAAAATCCAAAAATGAGAAAATAGGGAGAAAAATAAAAAATCTTAGATTCAGTCCATTTTTCTTCAATCTAAGCTTAGATTCTAGTTGTTCTAAGTTCATTTAACTCAAATCCAAGGTTTTCTAGGCTTAAACAAACCTAGATTTCAAAAATGCACAAAATTGAAAATTTTGAAAAAAAAAGTTTAGAAATTTCAAAACTAACCTCAAATCGAAGCTTCAATCCGTGTTCTCGGTTGCTAAATCACGTCCCCGAGCTTCCTCCTTGCTAACCTGAAGCTTGGATTCAAATTTCTTTCAAAAATTTTTTTAGAGAGATAGAGAGAGAATGGGAGTGTCTCGGCAAGAAGAAGAGAGAGGGAGAGAGAGAGAGAAACCGGAGAGAGTGAGGAGAGTGGAGAAAAAGAGAGCATAAATAGAGGAAAACGGTGGGCGATTTTACTGTGCGAAAACCATGTGCCGCCCACGGTTTTGTAAAATGGAGTATTTTTAACATTTTACAAATTGTTATGTTTTAAAACTCAAAACATCATTTTAAAACAATAAGAAATCATTTAAATTCACCAAATTTAACAAAACAACCAAAAACTCAAAACCCAACCAAATAATCAAATAAAGGTTAAAACATTAATTATGGCACACTAATTCATCATTTAGATTACATTAATCATTAAATAAATTTTGGGGCGTTACACCTCCTCCTAATCCATTACCTTCTTACCCTTATTTGTAACATGATATAAAACTGAATAAGCTAATGCTTAGTAAGTATATTTATATCTCACTTCATAAAACATTATATGAACATCATCATCATCATCATCATCATCATAATAGTGCACTAGGCACATTTTCATAGGAACATATCTTTCATTACATTGTCCATGTTAAAACTTAATTCATTTTGTCTTAAGGGCCCAAGTGTTGCACCATAAACATCATCGTAGGTGCGCCGTCATGAGAGGAGAAGGGTAGCTAATTCTAAACTAAATATGACATCATAATATATCACAACATAACATTGGTGTGCAACACTTATTTAGGTGATACATATATATACATATATAAACTTTAATGCTTTGAAATATGTCATCATCATACATGTATAACTTTTGAACATAAAAATCTTTCATAAGTAATATTTAAATAAAATCATCATAAAATCATCATAGATATCATTATGAACATAATTTCAAACCTTTATAAAACATATCATGTTGCATGTGAGAATGTACTTACCTTTTTAGCTTACTTAACCTTAATTTGTAGGTAACGACGCCGCGGTCTCGATGTGCTCACTTCATATTGTGTTCATGTCATACATTCATTAAAAATGGGAATTAACATATATTTTTCAACAAATTTTCACACAACATAACATCCATTACCATATAATATCACACATACATTCATCTCTAGAAACATAAATTTATAATATATTTCATTAACCATAAAACATTAGAATAAAGCTATCAACACAAAGTGCATTCTGACCTCTATGAATTCATAGCTCAATAACTTAAAAATTACATTAAATTTGAGCACCAAACTTGGCAGGGACAAAGTTAACACCTAAACTTATTACCATGATTTTTCGTTGGCCATAAAAATTCCATTTAGTATTTAAAATAATTCACATATTTCATGACACAAAATCTGCCAGCAATAGTTAGGCAGTAAACAACTCTAAGCTTAGGTTTGAATATCACATTTTGATGCCATAGAAAAATCTACAAAAATTAACACATATAATAGTCATATAGAACTCTAACATATCCAAAAATTGGCTTCAAAAAAAATCAGAGTAGGTCAAAATACACATTTGAAATCAGTAGTAAAACTAACTTTAGGTTTGATAAGCAGTGAGTATTCTTTGGTAAACATTTTCAAACAATTAAAATAATATTACTTAGCCTCCAAAATTTTTATTGGAACCTCTTATAATCTAAATACAGTACCAAAACAATTACTATCAATAAATAAAATCATTTGTTCATACAAAAACATCACACAACAAAAATTCCAACAATTCACTGATAGAACAATCACTGAACCTAATTTCATGAAAATTCAATAACGCATAAAATATTTATCATTTCACCATGAGACTTTCCAGTTCAACACTTAATATACCCATGAACATTTCTGCCAAATTTCGTAAAAATTAAAGCACATATGCCCTATAAACAAAAATTACATTTTTGTACAACATAACCGGTCAGCAAAAATTTTCTATGAGTGGCAGAGAGAAGAAAATTCGTAACTCATTGTGGAAAAGTCCAAATAAGGTGAAATTTTTAGGAATAACACATAACTCATACAAAAATAACATAATAAAAATTCAGAGCAAATGGAAGTTCCTAGACGAAGTTATGGGGGTCGGAACATAGAGATGATACAACATTACCGATCAGCATTAATTAATAGTGATTGGCAGAGGAAATAAAATTCATATCTCAGGGTAGAAAGGTCCAATTGAAGTGAAATTTTGAGGGTTAGCACATAACACATACATGAATAACATATTAAAAATTCAGAGAAAAAGGAATTTTGTAGAGAAAGATATAATTGTCGGATTATAGGGTGTTTAAAATTTCAGAATTGCAGAGAAGAGTCTCTTACCTCAAAAATTTTCTTCTCAAGCCTCCTTGAATTTAACCCCAACAAAAGTTCAATATGTCTTTCAATTATTTGCAGCAATATTAAGGAAAGGAGAGAAGGAGAAATGTGAAGAGAAGTGAGAGAAGAATAGAGAGAAAAAGAGAGAGTGTCTGGGTAAGAATCACGTAAACAGGACAAATGAGAGGAGATGGTCTAATCTCTTTGTAATATTAAAAATAACTTTCTGAAAATAATGGGAGGTCATTCACATGTATGATGAGAAGTGAAAAAGGAAAGTCAAAAAGAATTGTCTCTCTTACCATATTTCACGATTTCAAAATACGAAACCACATCAAATCACCAATCAACCTAAAAGTCAACATTTAATTACCTAGAATAAGGAAAAAGACTAAAAATATGCCAATCAATCAACAATCATTATCTAATCGCATCCAATCATCATAGTCACAAGTTTAGGAGACTTCTGTTGACTGTTCGTCAGCTGTCATAAGCTTGTCGATGTCTCACTTTAGCCTACCGAGTCTGTGAAGTCCGGCCTGCCGATGATATTCCATCGGCCTACCGATCCTTGAGGGCCATTTCGGCCTACCGAACCGCCCTACACACAAAAGTTTAACAAAACATTAATTATAGCAAAAATTATCATATAACATACAATGCAATTGACATGAACATTTTGAGCATATTGATTCCACATGTCCGTCATCTATCATCACACTTAAAATAAAATGGTTAGCACCATTATATCATATATCATAACACATATTGATAAAGAAATTCTTAACGTCATCACTAATTTAACATATTTTTTTACATGAAAATCGGCGGGTGTTACAATTCTCACCTTATAAGAGTTTCATCCTTGACACTCAGAATAAATGTGGATACTTCGATCTCATGTCACCTTTGTGTTCCCATGTGGCTTCTTTGACTTGGTGATTTCGCCATAAAACCTTGACAAATGAAATTTCTTTATTTCTCAAGGTTTTGGTTTTCCGATCAAGAATCTCCATTGGCTTTTCCTCATAGCTCAAGTCTTCTTGTATCTCGATCTCTTGTGGCTCAATTACGTGTGTAGGGTTTGGGACATATTTCTTGAGCATCGAAACATGGAACACATCATGCATTGCGGACATTTCTGATGGCAATCTCAGCTGATAAGCCACCTTGCCTATCCGCTTTACAATTTCATAAGTACCAATGAATCTTAGCCTCAACTTGTCTTTCTTACCAAATCTCATGACTTCTTTCATTGGTGCAACCTTCAAGAATACGGATTCGCCTACAGCGAATTCTAAGGGTCTTCTTCTTCTGTCAACATTACTCTTCTGACGACTTTGTATGGTCTCTATTCTTCTTCTTATCAACTTTATCATCTCGGAGGTTTCGTTAACAAAATCAGTCCTTTCATCGTTAACGCTTTCCATCAACTTTTTTTCACCAGCTTCATGCCAACATATAGGCGACCTGTATTTTCGCCCATATAGGGCCTCATAAGGTGCCATCCCAATTGTCGCCTGATAGCTGTTGTTGTACGCAAACTCCGCTAATGCAACATTTTACACTAGCTAGTCTTGAAGTCGAGAGTACAGGCCCGAAGCATATCTTCTAAGATTAAGTTCATCCTCTCCGTTTGGCCGTTTGTCTGAGGATGAAAAGCTGTATTGAAATGTAACTTGGTCCCCATTGCAGCCTGTACACTTTTCTAGAACTTGGATGTGAACCTGCCATCACGATCTGAGATGATAGACTTAGAAATTCCATGAAGTCGTACAATCTCCTTGACATAGAGTTTCGCTAACCGTTCCATAGAGTAAGTGATCTTGATAGGAATGAAATGCGCCGTCTTCATCAGTCGATCTATAACAACCTAAATAGCATCATAATCGTTCATAGTCTTGGGCAATCCGGTAATGAAATCCATTGCAATATCCTCCCATTTCTATTTCGGTATCTGGATTGACTGTAAATCACTGCCAGGTCGCTGGTGTTCAGCTTTAACTTGTTGGCATGTCAAACATTTCTTCACATACATGTTAACATCACGTTTCATTCAAAACCACCAGAAGTTACCTCTTAGATCATTACACATCTTTGTTGCACCTGGATGAATTGAGTAAGGTGTGTCATGAATTTCCACCAAGATTCTTTCCCTTAGGCCGTCAATGTTGGGAACACATAAGCAGTCCTTGAGGTATAGAGTTTCGTCATCCACAATACGAAACTCTTCACATTTCCCTTCTTTCATCTCCTGCTTAATCCGTGCGAGGCTTACATCTTCATCTTGCTTACTTCAAATCTCATCGTGCAGTGTTGGAGCAAGACTGAGTGTAGATAGCTGGCCTGATATAAGTTCCAAACCGAAGTCTAGAATTTCTTTCCTTAAGGGGTGAGGCATTGCTTGCATTGACATCAGCGTAGCAACTGACTTCCTACTCAGAGCATCAGCCACTCGGTTAGCTTTTCCATGATGATAAAGGATTTCACAATCATAATCTTTCACCAAATTTAGCCATCTTCATTGTCTCATGTTCAAGTCTCTCTACGTGAAGAAGTACTTTAGACTTTGATGATCTGTGAAGATCTTGCATTGGACCCCATACAAATAATGTCTCCATATTTTCAGAGCAAAAACAACTGCTACTAACTCGAGGTCATGAGTAGGATAGTTCTTTTCATAATCCTTAGTTGTCTCGATGCATAGACAATCACCCTGTCATTCTGCATTAGAATAGCACCAAGGCCCATCTTATATGCATCGCTGTAAATCACAAATCCGTCATTTCCTTCCGAAATAGCCAAAACTGAAGCTGTCGTTAGCCTCTTCTTCAATTCTTGAAAACTCTTCTCGCAAGAATCTGTCCATTCATACTTCTTTCCCTTGTGAGTTAGATTTGTGAGTGGTGTTGCTATCTTGGAGAAGTCTTCTACGAATCTTCAATAGTAACCGGCTAGGCCCAAGAAGCTCCTTATCTCACTTGCATTCGTCGGTTGTTTCCAATTGAGAACAGCCTCTACTTTAGTAGGGCCTACCATAATCCCTTCCTTTGATATTACATGCCCTAAGAAAGACACTCGATCGAGCCAAAATTCACACTTGGAGAATTTTGCATATAGCTAGTGTCTTCTTAATGTCTTTAGCAAAATTTTCAAATACTCATCGTGTTCTTCCTGATTCTTTGAATAAACAAGCATATTATCGATAAACACAACAACAAATTTATCGAGGAAATCCTTAAATACCTAATTCATCAGGTCCATAAATGTTGCAGGTGCATTTGTTAGACTGAAAGGCATAACCACAAATTCATAGTGACCATACCTCTATCTAAAGGCTGTTTAGGAATGTCTCCTTCTTTAATCTTCAACTGGTGATAACCCAACCGCAGATCAATCTTCGAGAGCACTGATATACCCTTAAGTTGATCAAACAAATCATCAATCTGAGGCAACGGGTACTTGTTCTTAATCGTTATCTTGTTCAGCTCTTTATAGTCGATGCAGAGTCTCATCGAACCATCTTTTTTCTTGACAAATAAGACTGGAGCTCCCCATGGTGAGTGACTTAGCCTGATGAAGCCTTTGTCAAGGAGTTCTTTTAATTGTGAATAAAGCTCCTTTAACTTTGCTAGGGCCATTCTGTAAGGTGCCTTTGAAATCGGGTCGGTGCCTGGAGCGAGCTCGATCTCGAATTCGACTTGTCTATAAGGAGGTAGACTTGCCAGATCATCTGGAAACACCTCAGGAAAATCATGTACCACTGCCACATCTTTAATCCTTGTCTTTTCTTCTTGACTTCTGTCTACAATGTTAGCCAAATAGCCCATGCAACCACTAGCTAACAACTTTCTTGCTTTCGTGGTGGATAAAAACACACTGGGTTTCTTCTTGGACTCGCCAACATACACGAACTTCTGTTCACCTTTTGGATGAAAAATCACTTTTTGTTTTCGACATTCAATGGAAGCATTGTACTTGCTCAGAAAATCCATCCCAAGAATCATATCATAGTCATACATGTCGATCACAATAAGGTTGACGAAGAGTTCCTTATCAAAAATCCATAGGGGTGCAGTACGCAAACAATGCGTAGATATTATCACTTCCCCGGAGGGTAGTGTCGTAGTGAATCCCTGTCTCATAGGCTCTAAATGAACCCCTATCTTCTTAGCAAAAGACGGCGATACAAAAGAATGTGTGGCACCAGTATCAAAGAGAACATATGCATTAATAAAAAGACTTGTGATTTGACCTGTGACCACATTAGAGGCTTTTGCAGCCACCTGTTCTTTCGTCATGGCATAGATGCGAGCATTTGTAGGTGGGGCTTCAAGTCTTCCTTGACAAATTAGTGGCCCTTCTAAGGAAGCTTGCATCGGATGAAGTTGGGCTGGAGGAGCTCTCTGTGGGGCCTAAGCATTAGTCTGGTTATGGTAGTTCTTGGCAAAATGATCTTCTAGCCTATAGATAAAACACTGATTAGTCCCCATATGACATTCTCTAGGATGCTTCCTTCCGCATTTGGTGCATGGTTGAAACTGCCTATTGTTGTTGTTGGGCTGACCACCATTGTACCTCTTGTTACCTTGGCTTTGCTGGTTTTGAGGATTGCCCTTCCTCTTGTTATTCCTCCAGTTCTAGCTGTTGTTGTTGTTGTTGCTATTGTTGTTGTTTCGGTATGGAGTATGGTTTTGGTTGTTTGCATTATTGGCTGGCTGATCAGACTGAGGCTGGTTCCTTCTTAACTTGAACAGATGGAACTCAACACATTGGGCCCTTAGAACAACCTGCTCCTGGTTTCTTGGTGGACTTACTCCATCAACGATCGCAACAATTTCTGGCCTAAGGACTCTGATCAATCTTCTGACCCTTTCACCTTCATTGCTAACCATCCCTGGGCATAGATGAGCTAATTGATCAAACTTTGCCACCGCATCTATAACTGACATATCTCCTTGGCGTAGGTTCTCGAACTCATCACAATGCTTTCTGGTAATGTTCATGTGGAAAAACTTAGTGTTGAACTCGTGAACAAAGTTATCCCATGTCATTGCATCTATGTTCCTGCTTTGTTCAATTCCATCCCACCAGATTCTGGCCTCCATGGTGAGGCAGTACGATGCACAGAGAACCTTCTCATTGTCCGTGAAGTCCATGAGTCTCAGAGTGGCCTCAATTGTCTTTAACCATCCTTGTGTGACCAGTGGATCCTTAGAACCTTCAAAGTCTGCTGGCTTAACCCTCTTCCAGCTGACTAAGAGCAGTTCTTGATAGGCCGCTCTGGGTTCAGCAACAAGAGCTGGTACTTCATTGACTTGTGGCTCTGGAGGAGGAGGAGGAGGCATGTCATTGTCTTGTTGTTCACCGTTGTGGCCGTTGGCCCTTAATTTAGCAATTTCTCTTCTTTGTTCCTCCATCTACCTTTGCAGTTCAACGATCATTGTCATTAACCTTTCATTGGTCTGGGTGCGAGTTTGCATTCTTCTATGGTCGTCCATTGTCGATTTCCTAAAAGAATTAGGAGCTTAAAAATAATCTTCTATTTATGAGATAGGTCTTCACGACTAAGGCATTAATCATTAGGCAACTAGGTCTTACACTTATCATCATACTTGCATCTTAACATTTAACTTTAAAACATACTTACTTGGAGGACTTGGACTGACGTGTGATGGTATGAATTGTAAACGAAAATTTGCTCTGATACCAAAGCCTGTAATGCCTACATTCATTCATTACATTCTTTTATTCTAGGATAAACTATTTTATTAAAAGATAAGTTGAAAACATAAATTGAAAAACATACCCAAGATCCATGCATACATTTTTTTTATACATCAATATTTAATATATATTACTCATTTATAATCATTCTTTAAATAGTTTATCTCACCGAATAATAAATTCAACATAAAAACTCATAGTTCAAAATCTGCTTAAATAGTTCGGCAAGTCGAAGATCATCCATCGGCAGGCCGCCCAAGGCTTTGCAAAAATGGGGTTTTAAAATTAAAAAGATCGGCAGACAGACTCTTAACAATCAGCAGGCCGTTTAAATTAATCGATAATCTGACCAGTAATGATCGGCAGGCCGAACTGTTATAAAAATTTTGTTTTAAAACTGGTTTAAAGTTTCAAATGCGGAAGAAAATTGATAAAACTATAAAGTTAAAGTGCCATGGTTCAAATCTTTAAAGTCCATCAAACAAACATACTCAAAATTAAAAAACAGAGTTCATAAGTTTTAAAACTTCTTTTCTTGGTGTCTTCCGTTTTCAATCCATCTTGCTTAGGTCACACGCCTTTTGCTTGCCATCCACCTAATCCATTACCTTCTTACCCTTATTTGTAACATGATATAAAACTGAATAAGCTAATGCTTAGTAAGTATATTTATATCTCACTTCATAAAACATTATATGAACATCATCATCATCATCATCATCATCATAATAGTGCACTAGGCACATTTTCATAGGAACATATCTTTCATTACATTGTCCATGTTAAAACTTAATTCATTTTGTCTTAAGGGCCCAAGTGTTGCACCATAAACATCATCGTAGGTGCGCCGTCATGAGAGGAGAAGGGTAGCTAATTCTAAACTAAATATGACATCATAATATATCACAACATAACATTGGTGTGCAACACTTATTTAGGTGATACATATATATACATATATAAACTTTAATGCTTTGAAATATGTCATCATCATACATGTATAACTTTTGAACATAAAAATCTTTCATAAGTAATATTTAAATAAAATCATCATAAAATCATCATAGATATCATTATGAACATAATTTCAAACCTTTATAAAACATATCATGTTGCATGTGAGAATGTACTTACCTTTTTAGCTTACTTAACCTTAATTTGTAGGTAACGACGCCGCGGTCTCGATGTGCTCACTTCATATTGTGTTCATGTCATACATTCATTAAAAATGGCAATTAACATATATTTTTCAACAAATTTTCACACAACATAACATCCATTACCATATAATATCACACATACATTCATCTCTAGAAACATAAATTTATAATATATTTCATTAACCATAAAACATTAGAATAAAGCTATCAACACAAAGTGCATTCTGACCTCTATGAATTCATAGCTCAATAACTTAAAAATTACATTAAATTTGAGCACCAAACTTGGCAGGGACAAAGTTAACACCTAAACTTATTACCATGATTTTTCGTTGGCCATAAAAATTCCATTTAGTATTTAAAATAATTCACATATTTCATGACACAAAATCTGCCAGCAATAGTTAGGCAGTAAACAACTCTAAGCTTAGGTTTGAATATCACATTTTGATGCCATAGAAAAATCTACAAAAATTAAAACATATAATAGTCATATAGAACTCTAACATATCCAAAAATTGGCTTCAAAAAAAATCAGAGTAGGTCAAAATACACATTTGAAATCAGTAGTAAAACTAACTTTAGGTTTGATAAGCAGTGAGTATTCTTTGGTAAACATTTTCAAACAATTAAAATAATATTACTTAGCCTCCAAAATTTTTATGACAACCTCTTATCATCTAAATACAGTACCAAAAAAATTCCTATCAATAAATAAAATCATTTGTTCATACAAAAACATCACACAACAAAAATTCCAACAATTCACTGATAGAACAATCACTGAACCTAATTTCATGAAAATTCAATAACGCATAAAATATTTATCATTTCACCATGAGACTTTCCAGTTCAACACTTAATACACCCATTAACATTTCTAACAAATTTCGTAAAAATTAAAGCACATATGCCCTATAAACAAAAATTACATTTTTGTACAACATAACCGGTCAGCAAAAATGTTCTGTGAGTGGCAGAGAGAAGAAAATTCGTAACTCATTGTGGAAAAGTCCAAATAAGGTGAAATTTTTAGGAATAACACATAACTCATACAAAAATAACATAATAAAAATTCAGAGCAAATGGAAGTTCCTAGACGAAGTTATGGGGGTCGGAACATAGAGATGATACAACATTACCGATCAGCATTAATTAATAGTGATTGGCAGAGGAAATAAAATTCATATCTCAGGGTAGAAAGGTCCAATTGAAGTGAAATTTTGAGGGTTAGCACATAACACATACATGAATAACATATTAAAAATTCAGAGCAAAAGGAATTTTGTAGAGAAAGATATAATTGTCGGATTATAGGGTGTTTAAAATTTCAGAATTGCAGAGAAGAGTCTCTTACCTCAAAAATTTTCTTCTCAAGCCTCCTTGAATTTAACCCCAACAAAAGTTCAATATGTCTTTCAATTATTTGCAGCAATATTAAGGAAAGGAGAGAAGGAGAAATGTGAAGAGAAGTGAGAGAAGAATAGAGAGAAAAAGAGAGAGTGTCTGGATAAGAATCACGTAAACGGGACAAATGAGAGGAGATGGTCTAATCTCTCTGTAATATTAAAAATAACTTTCTGAAAATAATGGGAGGTCATTCACATGTATGATGAGAAGTGAAAAAGGAAAGTCAAAAAGAATTGTCTCTCTTACCATATTTCACGATTTCAAAATACGAAACCACATCAAATCACCAATCAACCTAAAAGTCAACATTTAATTACCTAGAATAAGGAAAAAGACTAAAAATATGCCAATCAATCAACAATCATTATCTAATCGCATCCAATCATCATAGTCACAAGTTTAGGAGACTTCTGTTGACTGTTCGTCAGCTGTCATAAGCTTGTCGATGTCTCACTTTAGCCTACCGAGTCTGTGAAGTCCGGCCTGCCGATGATGTTCTGTTGGCCTGTTGATGCTGGACATGAACATTTTGAGCATATCGATTCCACATGTCTGTCACCTGTCATCACACTTAAAAATAAAATGGTTAGCACCATTATATCATATATCATAACACATATTGATAAAGAAATTCTTAACGTCATCACTATTTTGACATATTTCTTTACATGAAAATCGGCGGGTGTTACAGGAACCTTTTCACCTATAGCCATGCTTAAATCCATCCGCATTCTCTTGTCCATAACTGCCGTTCTTGACTATTAGATTTGACAGATGGATGTCAAGATGGTCTTTCAAAATGGCTATCTTGATGAGTCCATCTATATGGAACAACCAGACGGGTTCAAGGCCAAGAGTCAAGAGGGTAAGGTTTATAAGCTGCTAAAGTTAATATGTAATCATTAAATATATGGAAGTGAACAAATTAAAAAAAACATTAAATAAACAAACCTCATTGGGTTCCACCGAACCTACTTTAGTGTGTACACATAGTACTAGCAATATTAAATACATAACCACAGTCCAAAGAAACATAAGCGAGTTAAAACATTACATACCTTGTTATAAATACCCTAGAAGATAATGTTCTATCCCTGCAATTTCCTTTCTAGTTCTTCAGTCTCCTTAAGCTGAACTCCACCTAGTGAGGGGGGGGGGGGGATTTTAAAACAAGAAAATATGAGCGAAAAGCTCAGCAGGACTAAATTTAAAATAAAACATTTAATTTAAACACATGTATTCCATATTTAATCAAATACTATAATATGGAGCAAATAAATAAAACAAATAATGAATTAGAACTTATCAAATTTGTTCACACAGAATTGATCCTTCACTCATCCATAAACAATATCATTATTAGGTTATAAGCAAAGCTAAATGAATCACCACCGAAGTGGCCTGGCTAGGTTTTAGGATCTGCCCCCAAGGTCGCACTTCCCACGACCTGATATCTGTACATGGCATCATGTTTTATTGTATCATTTCGGACAGTACCAACCGACACGTCTAGTGTCATCACACCATCATGTTTTATTTCACCAAATGTTCTCATTACATACATTATTATCACCCATTATTTAACCAAAAATGAAAATAAGTAACAAACTTCATTTCTTAAAAATCATAAAGGCTTTATGTTCAAACCTCTTTCAAAACATGGCTACCAAGGAGAAGGGATGGAAGTTCTACCTCAATATCCATACCAATGTCCAACACCGTAGTCCCGATCCGCTATACGTTAGCTTCACGGAACCGCAAACAACCGTAAATAGAAATTAAGTTTATCAATTCCTAACTTAAGGCATTCTACATCCATAAGCTATCTCATGGTGTTTTAGCATGCTTTTAGTACTCACAAAATCATTTTACAAGGTTGGAATCTTGATCTAGGTTTTAAACAATGAAAACGGGCGAAAAAGGTCATTTTTCACAAGGTTCGGTCGGCCTGCCGGATCGACCCTTGATCTGGCCTGCCGACCAGCCAGGATCGGCCTGCCAAACTTTCCCAGGTTCGGCCTGCAGGCCAGATGAATCTGGCCTGCCGAACCTTTGAATCCGGCCTATCAAATTGGAAAATCATGGGAGGTATGAGGTCTCAATTCTCGGCCTCCCCAAGCTCAAAATCGAATTAAAACCTATTTTTCCAAGTCCCAAAGCCTATATATTAATCCTAGATGATAAACAAACATAGTAGGATACATTTAAACACATTCAAACAAGATTTTAATCGAAATTTTCAAGAAAATCCAAAAATAGGGAAAAAAGGAAAAGCTTGATTTAATCCAAATCTCATGAAATCAAGCCTAGTTTTTGAATGATTTTAGTCCTACCAACTTAGATTAAAGGTTTCCTAAGCTCAAGGAACTCAAATCACAACATTTGAAAGAGATTGAAAGATTTGGGACAAAATTTAAAAGTTTGAAATTTAAGGAAACAAACCTCGAATCAAAGCTCAAAATCATGTTTGTGGAGTCCAAATTTGTGTTCTTCACCTCCTAATCCAGCTAAGAATCAAGCCCAAAACTCAAAAACTTGAAATCAAAACCAAGAGGAGGAGAGGAGAGAGAGAGCAGTGTGGGTGAGGGGAGAGAAGAGAGAGAGTGAACGTGAGGGAGAGTGAGAGTGAGAGGGAAATAAATAGAAAAGTGAGGGAAATAAATAGAAAAGTAAGGGAAGCAACACCGTATTCCAAGCACGAGGTTTTGCAATCAGGACACATCATGCATTTGACAAATTGTTTGTTTCAGAATTCAAAATAACACATAGAAATAATTAAAATGGAATAAATTTAAAATATTATTAAAAACTTAAATTAAGTTCAAGTTTAAATTAAAGCATACTAATCCACCATCTAAACATCAATTATCCCTAATTAAATCTTTTGGGTGTTACAACTCTCCACTCCTAAAGGAAATTTCTTCCCCGAAATTATAGTCGAATTAAAACAGAACAAATGAGGGTACAATTCTCTCATAGTTGACTCTAATTCCCAAGTCGCTTCATCAGCTCCATGATGCTGCCACACAACTTTCACTAGGGGTATTTCACAACATCGCAAGCTTAATACTTTTCTATTAATAATTTGAACCGATACTTCCTCGTAAGTCGTGTCTTCCTGAACCTGCACATCATGAAATGGGATAATCTTGCTTAGTTCGGGTGGACATTTCTGAAGCATCGACACATGAAACATATCATGAACGTGAGAAAGCTTTTTGGGGGGGGGGGGGGGGGGGGGAGATCAAGCCGATAAGCGACCACACCTATACGCTGAGTAATCTCAAATGGTCTGATGTACCTCGGTGCAAGTTCCCACTTACACTGAAACGTGTTATGCCTTTGCACGGTGAAACTTTCAGAAGAACAAAATCCCCTACCTCGAACTCAAAGGTCGACACCTCCTATTTGTGTAGCTTTTTCGCTTACTCTGGACAATCCTCAACCGATCATGGATCACAGTGACTTTCTCATTACTATCATGAATCTCATTGGGTCCACGAATAACTCTATCTTCTAGCTCTGCCCAACATACTAACGAACGACACGGTTGCCCATAAAGTGCTTCGAATGGTGCCATCTCGATGCTTGCCTGATAACTATTATTATACGTGAACTCCGCTAAATACAAATATTTCTTCCAATTCCCACCAAAGTCTAAGGCGCATGCACAAAGCATATCATCAAGGATCTGAACAACCCGCTCAAACTGCCCGTCGGTCTGAGGATGAAAGGCCGTGCTAAAGTTCAAGTTTGTACCCAGAGCCTCCTAAAAACTCCTCCAATACTTGGCATTAAACCAAGTGTCTCTATCCAAAGTGATGCACAAAGGAACTCCATGCAACCTCACTATATTTTGCAAATACAGGTCTCCCAAAACATGTCTCAAACACGTCGATCTGAAAGGGATGAAATGTGCTGACTTCGTCAACCTGTCAACGATAACCCAAATCACGTCATGTCTTTGCTCCGTCCTCAGCAACCTAGTGAGGAAATCCATCATGATGTGCTCCCATTTCCACCCTCGAATGGGAAGCAGTTGAAGCTGACCAGCGGGCTTCTGATGCTCGGACTTCACCTGAACACAAGTCACGCACTCTTGGACATCCTTCTTCATGCCTCTCCACCAATATTGTCTCTTCAAATCGCGATACATCTTTGTGCTTCTCAGATGAATAGCAAACTGAGACCTATGAGCTTTGTCCATCACGGCTTTCATCACGTCCTCGATCGCTAGCACTGCTAGGAGCTCCCTGAAGTATAGCGACCCATTTGCATGAATCTTCCACTCCTCGAACTGTTCTCCATTCCAGATCCATGTCCATATTCCCTAAAGATGTTGGTCTCACCATTGGTTTTGCTTTATCATTTGAACAAGAGCTAGAGTCGATTCCATATAGTACATCGAAACCTAATCGCCACTGTTGTAGTACTGCAACCCATACTCACTTACTGTGGCGTCTCTCCTCCAATCCTCGAGTGCTAAACATGCGAGAAATCCCAAAGTTTTCCTGCTGAGAGCATTAACGACCACATTGCCCTTACCTGGATGATACTGCAATGTGAAATCATAATATTCTATATATTCCATCCACCTTCGTTGCCTTAGATTCAAATTCCTTTGCGTGAACAAATACCTCAAGCTCTTATGATCCAAGAAAGCCTAAAAGGTTGCTCCATATAAGTAGCATCTCCAAATCTTCAAAGCATAAATCACTGTTGTAAGCTTTAAATCGTGAGTGAGATAGTTCTGTTCATGAGGCCTTAATTTTCGTTATCCATAAGCTACAACCCGTCCATGCTGCATCAACACACACCCGAGTCCTTACCCTGATGCATCAGTGTAGACCTCGTAAGGCTCATCACTGCTCAGAATAATTAATATAAGAGCTGTAGTCAACCGATCTTTTAACTCTTGGAAAGCATATTCACAGTCCTTATCCCATTCAAACCTGACATTTTTCCTGATCAATCTCGTCAATGGAGCCGCTATCTTAGAAAAATCCTTCACAAACTTCCTATAATACAAGGCAAGTCCTAAGAAGCTATGGATTTCAGCCACGTTCCTTGGTCGTTCCCACTGTACTATAGCCTCAATCTTGTATGGATCTACTGAGATACCTTGCTCGGAGATGATATGTCCCAAAAACTTAACCTCAGTTAACCAGAACTCACACTTTTCCTTCTTGGCATACAGTTGGTGTTCTCGTAGAATCTGAAGCACGATCCTAAGGTGCTGCTCATGCTCCTCCCAGGTCTTAGAATAAATCAGTATGTCATCAATAAATACAATCACAAACTGGTCCAAATAAGGCCTGAAAATTCTATTCATCAAGTCCATGAAAGCTGCAAGAGCATTCGTCAAATCAAACAACATGACAAGAAACTCAAAGTGCCCATACCGAGTCCTGAAAGTAGTCTTAGGAATATCTTCCTCCCTAATCCTGAGCTGGTCATATTTGGATCTTAAGTCTATCTTTGAGAAATATCGGGAACCTCTTAACTGGTCAAACAACTCGTCGATCCTGGGTAGTGGATACTTATTCTTCACGGTGACCCTATTTAACTGTCGATAATCAATACACAACCGGAGAGTACCATCATGTTTCTTAGCAAACAAAACTGGTGCGCCCCATGGCGACGTATTGTTCCAAATATATCCCTTATCTGCTAATTCTTGGAGTTGTGTCCTAAGTTCTTTCATTTCTACTGGCGCCATCTGATAAGGTGCTACAGAGATCGGAGCAGTCCTGGGAAACAACTCAATGCTAAACTCAATATCTCGATACGGCGGCAATCTTGGCAACTCATCTGGGAAGATATCGTCGAATTCATTAACCACCAGTATCATTACATCCTCCTTTATAGCACTAATCTCTTCTCCAAGATCCAGGAGAAGCACATAACAAGCCAAATTCCTCCGTCCTCTAAGACACAGTTTCATGAGTCGCTCACTCATCACCCGATCATTACCACCCTGGTAAGTAATCATTGTCCCCCTATTAGAAACTAGGGTTACTCTTCTAAATTGACAGTCAACTAAAGCATTATATCTAGACAACCAGTCCATTCCCAAGATTACATCATAGGATCCAATCAAATCACTCTTCAGAGTCTCACCTCTAATCACTATCTTGCAGGATTTACATAAATAGTTTACACACACCCGCCCCAAAGGTGAAGAAATCATCAGGGGCTCATTAAATTCCTTTATTTTTAAACCCAAGGCATGTACCAAAGAACTTGAGATGAGGGAATGAGTGGCACCGGTATCAAATAGAACGTGGTTTAAAGACTAAGAAACTAAAATCATACCATCAACTATAGCATGACTGGCCTGAGCGTCTGTGCTCTCTGATGTCATGGTGTGGATCTGGGCTAGAGACTTCCCTTTTCCCTTGTTGGCATTACTAGGTTCCAGATTTGCTGGTCAATACTGCTATAGTGGAGGCGATTGCACACTGGCTGTACTTGGTGCCCAATACTATGAAGTGTTCTGCTAGAAACCCTGTTGCTGATGCCTTTGCGTCGGGTACTGCATGTACTATAGAGGGGACTGGTGAAAAGGCAGTTGAGGAGGTTGTTGCGAAGGAACTAAAGGCTGACCCTGAAACTGACGACTCGCACCCTCTCTAGCTTGGAATCCCTGAGGAGCGTTCCTAATAGGGTAATTCCTCTTAATATATCCTGGCTGTTGACAAAAATGACAATAAAAGCTAAAAGGGTTACTGCACCCACTGCCTAACGAACTACCACTCCCACTGCTTGCATCTCCCTGCTAGTTCTTCACCTGGGCTTGGTGGTTACCACTATTTCTTTGATTACTCCTCTGGGGCCCTCCTGACATCCTTGCCCAGTTCTCACTATAAAAAGTGTGCTCACTTTCTACAGAAATAGCTGAAGATACCAACTCACCAAAATTCGAAGTCGTAAGGCCACCACTTGCCGTCGCATAGATGCCTTAAGCCTGTCTTGGAACTTGATACATTTCTCCCGCTCAGAAGCCACAACGGATGTACCAAACTTACCCAACTCATTAAACTTATCCTCATATTCTCAAACCATCATATCACCCTGCTCTAACTGATAAAACTCAGTAACCTTCTGATCCCTGTATCCCAACGAAAAGTAATGCTCACAGAATAGTTCCTCAAATCTGTCCTAACTAATGTTCCCAGCGTTTTCCAAATGCTTAGCTTGTTTCTACCATGTATTGGTGCTGCCTTCCAACTTATAAGCTACAAAATCGACGTGGTACTCCATCGGTAGTCTGAGGGTATCCAAGCGCTTCACTATTAAGTCTAACCAGTATTCAGCGATTTGCGGGTCTCCATTCCCATCAAAAGTCAAAATAGACGTGCAACGAAACTCCTTAAAGTACGTATGTCGGTGACTCACCTTGAAATCCTTAGGCCTGGCCCTCATTGCCATTTACTGAAAAGCGACGAACATGGCCCCTATCAGGCCTTCCTCATCTACAGGATTCGCATCTGCAGCTGTTAGACGATGTCTTGGTGCCATTTCCCTCAAATCTGAAAACAAAATTGGACTATTAGTGGTTTCTCATTGCCATACTCAAGTGTGCACAATTCCCAAGGTTCATAAACCTAGGGCTCTAAAAACAATTTGTCACGCCCCCAAATTCGAGAGGTGACGTGGCAGATTAATTAAAATAATTTTTTGCAAGAATCACCATCGTAAAAGACATTTAGAAATGATTATGAAAATGCATAATCATTAAATATATGAAAATGAACAAATTGAAAAGAAAACATTAAATAAACAAACCCTATTGGGTCCCTCGAACCCACTTTAGTGTACACACACAATACTAGCAATATTAAATACATAACCACAGTCCAAAGAAACATAAGGGAGTTAAAACATTATATGCCTTGTTATAAATACCCTAGAAGATAATGTTCTAACCCTACAGTTTCCTTCCTGCTTCTTCAGTCTCCCTAAGCTGAACTCTACCGTGTGGGGGGGGGGGGGGGGGGGGGGGGATTTTAAAACAAGAAAATGTGAGTGAAAGGCTCAGCAGGACTAAATTTAAAAAAAAAACATTTAATTTAAACACATATTTTATATTTAATCAAATACTATAATATGGAGCAAATAAATAAAACAAATAATGAATTAAAACTTATTAAATTTGTTCACACAGGATTGATCCTTTATTCATCCATAAACAATCTTATTATTGGGTTATAAGCAAACCCAAATGAATCACCACCGAAGTGGCCCAGCTGGGTTTTGCGACCTGCCCCCAAGGTCCGCTTCCCATGACCCGATCTCTGTATATGGCATCATGCCCTATTTTATCATTCTAGATGGTACCAACCGACACGTCCGGTGTCATCACACCATCATGTTTCATTTCATCGAATGTTCTCATTACATTCATTTTTATCACCCATTATTTAACCAAAAATAAAATAAGTAACAAACTTCATTTCTTAAAAATCATAAAAGGCTTTATGTTCAAACCTCTTTTCAAAACATGGCTACTAAGGAGAAAGGATATAAGTCCTACCTCAATATCTGTACCAATGTCCAACACCGCAGCACCGATCTGCTATACGAGCTCCATGGAGCCACAAACAACCTTAAATAGAAACAAAGTTTATCAATTCCTAGCTTAAGGCATTCTACATCCCTAAGATATCTCATGGTGTTTTAGTATGCTTTTAGTACTCACAAAATCATTTTACGAGGTCAGAATCTTGATCCAGGTGTTAAACAATGAAAATGGGTGAAAAATGTCATTTTTCACAAGGTTCAGTCGGCCTTCTAGAACCCCTGATCTAGCCTGTCGAACTCCACTTTCGGCCTGCCGACCAGCTAGGATCGGCCTGTTGAACTTTCCCAGGTTTGGCCTGCCGACCAGATGAATCCAGCTTGCCGAACACTGAGTTCGGCCTGTCGAATTAGAAAATCATGGGAGGTCCGAGGTCTCGATTCTCACAAGGTTCGGTCGGCCTGCTAGAACCCCTGATCTGGCCTGCCGAACTCCACTTCCAGCCTGTCGACCAGCCAGGATCAGCCTGTCGAACTTTCCCAGGTTCGGCGAATCCGGCCTGCCGAACACTGAGTTCGGCCTGTTGAATTGGAAAATCATGAGAGGTCCGAGGCCTTGATTCTCGGCCTCCCCAAGCTCAAAATCAAACTAAAACCTGTTTTTTCGAGTCCCAAAGCATATATATTGATCCTAGATGATAAACAAACATAGAATGACACATTTAAACACATTCAAACAAGATTTTCATCAAAATTTTCAAGAAAATCCAAAAATGGGGAAAAATGAAAAGCTTGATTTAATCCAAATCTCATGAAATCAGGCCTAGTTTTGAATGATTTTAGTCCTACCAACTTAGATTAAAGGTTTCCTAAGCTCAAGGAACTCAAATCACAACATTTGAAAGAGATTGAAAGATTTGGGACAAAATTTAAAAGTTTGAAATTTAAGGAAACAAACCTCGAATCAAAGCTCAAAATCATGTTTGTGGAGTCCAAATTTGTGTTCTTCACCTCCCAATCCAATTGAGAATTAAGCCCAAAACTCAAAAACTTGAAATCAAAACCAAGAGGAGGAGAGGAGAGAGAGAGCAGCGTGGGAGAGGGGGGAGAAGAGAGAGAGTGAACGTGAGGAAGAGTGAAAGTGAGAGGAAAATAAATAGAAAGGTGAGGGAAGCAACACCGTGTTCCCAACACAAGGTTTTGCAATCGGGACACATCAGGCACTTGACAAATTGTTTTGTTTCATAATTCAAAATAACACATGGAAATAATTAAAATATAATAAATTTAAAATATTATAAATACTTAAATTAAGTTCAAGTTTACATTAAAGCACACTAATCCACCATCTAAACATCAATTATCCCTAATTAAGTCTTCCGGGTGTTACATTAACTCTCTCATCAACTTTGTTTTTTGGTGCTCTATATTTTTAGCATAATATCAAAACTTGTGACAATTATAATATTCAACTTCAGATTTGTCATATCTCGAGTTTGAATATCTTCTTCCATGACATCTTGTATTTTCAAAATTGTTGTTTTGATAATGGTTGTTGTTGAAATTCCAACGTCGTTCTTGTCCATGACCTTGAGTTGCCTCTTGTCCTCTACCACGACCATGTTAGCTTCTGTCATTTCTAGAGTTTTCTTCTTTCTCTATCTTAAGGAGTTGTTCCACGATCCCTCACTTCTTCTTTTTCTTTTCTTCATGGGTTTGTAAAGAATCCAAGAGTTGTTCAATTGTTATGACTTTTAAATCTTTAATTTCTTCAATGATAGTGCCACTATTATCAAACTTTGGATCTAAAAATTTGAGAATCTTCTTCATGATTGCTTTTTTTTTTTTTTTTTCCTTTCAGTTGATTGGAAATAGCTAAGGCTCTTGAAAAGTAGTCATAAAACAATTTGGCTTCTTTCATATGCATAGATTCGAACTCACCTCTTAAAGTTTGGAGGTGTACCTTTTTCACTTGTTCGACTCCTTTGTAAGAGATTTGTAACTTCTCCTAGGGTTATTTGGCAGAGGTAGCATTTAAAATCTTTTTAAAGCCATCATCATCTTATGTTTGATAGATAAGGTAGAGAGCTTTTTTTCTCCCTTTCTCAAGTCTTTCAAACTATCCCTTTGAGTTTAGGTTAAAGTGGCCTTATTTCTAGCTCACCATAACCTTTATCCACAATTTCCCATACATTGTGTGCACCTAAAAAAGCTTTCATCTTGAAGCTCTAATTATCAAAGTTGTTGTTGTTGAGTGCTGAAACTTGGAAGGATGCCATATTACTATCTACCATAACTCTTAATAAATTGAGATTTTGAAAATTTGACTGCACAGATGGATCCAAAATTCTAAAAAGCCATAAGCGAAACTAAGGTCAAAATTATGATTTTCATCAATATCGATCAAAACTGGTCAATGATATCGACGACTTGACTTGGTCTTAACTCAATTTGACTCAGTTCAACTCACTGATTGACTTTGTTTTGAGCTACAATTTCAAACAACACTTGTAGACACGTTTGGACTCTGATTTGGCTTATTTTTGTGACCACGCGCTTATCTCGTCACGCTCTTTACGTTGATATGCTATAACAGTAGTTTGGAAACAAATTTTCCTTAGCTCTAGTACCACTTTTTTTGAAATTTATCACACAAAAACAAACTTCTATTTATTATTTAAATACTATTACAAAAGAGAATATTCATAACTTGACTCCTCACACTCAAATACAACTCTTAAATTTTCTTCAAACAAGCTCACACTCTTTCACACAAGACAAATCTATACTTTGCTTATCACTCTTGAAGTCTTTTGCTTCTTTTCTTTCTTTCGCTTTTTGTCAATACTAGAACAACCAAATGGAGGGACTATATATAGTAGTTCTTAGTCATTCTCCTCCATACAAAGTGCTACAACTACTAATAAAACATAGCCACGCACGCATCCAGCTTCCAATTAACAAAACCACTATATAATAAGAAAATTTATCTAATTCTCTTTAAATTTGAACGATGCACGTGTCTTCAATAACAACTAATTAATCTTCAATCATTTACCTGCCTCACATACTATCAGAGCATTCCATTGGTTAGGTTTTAAGAATATGAAGTACATCTTTGATTTCTTGGGTTGATTTAGTTCTTCAATAATTGGATTTTAGAACAAGTTTATTTCTCAACATATAGAAGCCTTAAGTATAAAAGTTAGATATGCATATTAAGTCTTGTGTATTGGATCTTTATTCTTCTATGGAGTACTTTAATTCATGAATCTTCAAGCTTTAATTTCTAAAACTCTAATTTAAAGTGTTGATGAACTTTCACCTATCCATAGGTCTTTAAATTTCAATTAAACATTGTATTAAGAAAATCAAGTCTTTTTAATTTTGCAATGCTTTAAGAATCATAGAATTCCGTTGAAATTTTATTAATGCAACGTTTGGTGCATAGGCCAATTCGAACCATAAAGTCGTTTCAAACTGGCATTTGGTGGAGCAATAACTAAGGCCAGTTCAAATCTTGGAGGTGGTTTTAAACTGGCCAAAATATCTAAAATCTAAACTTTGACCGCCCTTAAGTTTACACAGTTTAAACCATTTTTTACAATAAAAATCATTTTCATTCTTATTATCTTTTATAAACCATAATTTTTCAAAATACCAGTTCTTGTTTTAAACTTGATCATATAATACTTTATCCTTATTTTAAACCTTTGCATTCTAAATGTTTATTCAAAACCACCATTTAAACTGCATAGTTTAGAACTCACAGTTCAAACCATAAAATTCTAAACCACACCATTCTAAACCTTGGCATCAAATGATCTCTAAGTAATAGTTGCTAATAAAGGAGAACCAGTGAAATGGTTTTGTTGAATAGTCGACCAATCCACGGTAGTTGCATTAAAGTGGTATTTAATATGTAAACATAACATCTAGTTTCAAGATTTTTAGGTCTAAAAATCAATTTTTTTTTAAAGTTTTTATGAATACATCTGACTCATAGAAACATATGCCCCCCCTCTTTTAAGTCTCTCAATCACCCACTTTATTTCAAATCCTTTTTGAGAAAGATAAGCCATACTTGGGCCAAATTTACATCAAATAATTGTGCTTGCTCATTCGTCTCCTATGCTTAGATTGTACCAAATCCTTGGAAGACAACTGTTAAGCCTAGATTTCTCATTTTTTGTTGTTATTTCAAAATCGAGATTATAATGGTCAATCCCTTACAATTTAGCAAATACCCTTCTTTAAAGTCTGGCCGATTATAGTGGATGTTGTGATCTTTAGGTAGAACAAATCACCTATTGTACTTGGCCTCATTGTGCCAAAAGTCGATTCTTATCGTCGAAGAGGCCAAGTCATAATTTTCTTGACGACAACAAATATAGGCATGTATTATAAATTGTGTTTGTATCCTCTTTCCTCAATCTTTTATTATCATTAATAATTCTTTCTGAGTTGATTACTAAGAGCTCAATTGAGTGCATAATGTTGATTATCTTGCTATATATTATTCTTTGGCATATTGTGATTTTGTAACTAGGTTAGTTATTCCTAATTGGCAAATTGCGACTTTGTAATTATTTGAGTTTTTCTTATGTGGGCTAATTGTGTGTGTGTAAATAGTGATAACTCTGCAATAAATATAATAGGTTTGTCTAGGTTTTGAATCCAATTCACCTCCTCTTACGTAGTAGTTTTCAGACTAACAAATAGTTATGCGTCTTCTCCTGTATATACTTTTCTAAATGCCTTATTCTCTACTTGATGGAATTATATGATTAAACTGATAATACCAAAGGACGTTAATTATTTACGTACCATAAATTTACTAGTTCCAAAGCACTTGAATCAATCATATGTTCTTAACATAGGTAGCAACTAGACTTCCTGTTAGTAACAAAGAATCACTCAACAACCTTGAATTAGCATAATACACGTGCATGGCCTCCCCGCTCTGAAAGCCAAAAATAATTGAGAAAATGCATGTTATATATGGCGACCCGTTTTTTCCAGCAGTCACTTAACTTTTTTTAAATATCATTTCTTAAATATTAATCTTTCTTACTTAGTAAGAAAAATACTGAATTAATTTTTTTTTCCCTTTTAACATACTTCAAAATATACTTATAAGCTATTGCGACTTTTATCACATTTCAAGTTGAGATCTTACTCAACATTTGACTTTAAATCCTTTTCAAATCATTTCTTAAAACTTATTAAGAAACATTTACTGAATCATTGATTAAAACTTAACTTATAAGAAAATAAAATATTTTGTAAATATATTGTAAAACTTTAAAACATTTCTTAAAATTGTGATTTTCTTAATACTTTGAAAACACTATATTAAATACCGGAAACCTTTTCTTTGTGTAGCGGAAGTAAACTATGGTAGTATCCATACCCAAATCCTCGCATCTGTCCTCTACAGCACCCAGCTCTTCTAATAGGTCCTACTGGTCACCCATAAAACTACTTACAGCATAAAGCAACTTTTAATGAGCTTTCGCTCAGTAAGTTCAAACAAAATCTCACAAATCATTTAAACATACTTTGAAAACTTTTTTCATAAAAACCTTTTTCTGAAAACTTTTTTCATAAACATTTTCGAATACTTTTTTCATAAACATTTATGAATACATTTTTCATAAAACATTTCTGAAGCATTTTTCTTAAAATATCATTTATAAACCTTTTTTCTTGAAAACATGAAAAAAATGTTTTTCATAAACATTTAACATAAAACAGTACTTAGAATGCTTTTCATAAATATAACACATAAACATTTCGTGACAAGCAATACAGGCATAATCAATATGCATGATTTTATTTATGCTCATTTATGATAATTCATTTATGAGTATCTTATGAACATTCATTTCTTACTTTAACTTTTATCTTTGTTCCTTAACTTTCTTTATCTTACTTTAGTGTTCGTACCAACATTATTAATTATGAGATCGTAAACATGATGCTTCCCTTGCGGAAGACTTGAGACCATCGAGCACCGAGGTCATATACCTCACATCTAGGAGGTCAAACTTTAACTTTACTTGTGTACCTCACATCTAGGAAGTCATAACTTTAACTTTACTTTCAATATCTCACAACAAGGAGGTTAGTACGACACTTTTTTTTTATTATCTTTACTCTTACCTTCTTTTTAACTTCAGTGAGCATATCAAATGCAATCACATTATATGCAAACACATTTGCAAATCATAACTTGTATTCACTACAAGAAAAACTACATTTAACGACATATTATTTACGACATGTAGTTTTTGAATGTCGTTGAAAGATACATACAACAACATCTCTAACAAAGATGTCGTTAATGACATTTGAAATAATAATTAACGACATCTATATAGATGTCGTATTAAAACTCTATTTTTAACTATAATAGTTTAGTGTCGTTAAATTATTTAACGACACTAAACTATTATCGTTAAAAGGAGATCTTTAATATGGCGTCTATATAGATGTCGTTAATTATTATTTTAAATGTCATTAAAGACATGTTTGTTGGAGATGTCGTTATATATACTTTTCAACGACATTCAAAAACTATATGTTGTAAATAATATGTCGTTAAATGTAGTTTTTCTTGTAGTGACTATACAACTGATTGCATAACAAATGCAGCATAAAACTTATAGCTTAAACTGTAAAACATTATGCATTAATAAAATGCAAAACATACTTTAAACATAATTATTGCAATTACATTGTAAACTTTTACTTGATCTTCAAAAACTTTATGCATATTAAATACAATCATGCTTTAAAAAAAATACATTGCAAATCATGATTTAAACTTTAAAACCATTTGAATAACAAATGCAAACATTCTTCTAAATCAACTTGCTTAACAATTGCAAACACATTTACAAACATATACATAAACATTTAAAAATCATTTACTTCATACTGTAGGTCAGGTTTGAAACTTACCTAGATTACACTCTAGTGTTCCCTATCTCGTTCCTTTTCCTTCCATTAGTCAGCTTTGCATCCTGATCATACGACACCCAACTAATTAGTTAACTTTCTCTTTATCAATTTATCTGATTAATAATAAAACGTAAACATTAAACATTCATTTCTTTTTTCATAACTTGATACACTATCAGTTTATCCTTCTCTTTACTTAATTTTGTGACCCAATAGGTTATCGTACCTTTTACTTAACTTCTAACCTATCGGGTTATCACTCTTTTTACTTAGATCTGTAACCCATCAGGTTACCTTTTTTCTTTATTTAACTTTGTAACCCATCGGGTTACCTTTCGTTTACTCGAACATCCCTTATTAAATTTCCTATCTCACATGACGGTTTTGTCACTTAATGTATTACGCAACATTTTTTGTTCAAGAGCGTTTTGTTAGTTTGGACTGTTTGACTCCGTTTTAGCCATTTTCTTAAAATAATGTTTTTACCCTTAACGTATTTTTCGTCCATTTCACAACTTTATACAACTCATTGCTTAACTTCACCATTCCATTACCTACATATTAGAGAAAAATTCCCACTAAGGAATGTTTCCCGACATCGGGTGTCTCGGGTCTGTTTTGGCCATTTTTATAAAAAGACCATTTTGCCCCTAACGTTTTTCTTTCATTCTTTTCTTTGACTAAATTTTGAATCCCTTAAAACTTAGCATCCTTAATTAGTCATTGCCTACAGTAGTGTAAGAATTCTACATTTCTTGGTGAAAAACCCTGTTTTCAGACAAGTTTACGGTTTTAGCCTAAATCATAAAAATATTTACATTTTTGCCCAGGAACCAAAAATGACCAATTTATACCATAATGTTTAGTTTATCTCAAGAAATAAAACTTACAAAAGCACCATGGTTGAATTCTAAACATTTCATAACATCTTCATTTCTTAAATTTTGTGCCCAAAATTTCGTAAAATTCATAGCTTCTAAACCGCGTAGAATTTTGGAAAACTGTCTACAATGTCCTAATAGTTTCAATGCTTTCTACAACTTTTGTGTTTTAATTTTCTTGAAATTCTAACATTTATGGGGGCTTTTTGGCTAATTTTCAAATCTGACGAGAATACATTTTTTCTTTGCAATTTAGTCCCTTTTGGAATTTCATCAAAACCTTTACTTTCTTCTTTCCATCATCATCACCATCAACATATAACATAAAACAATCATGCCATATTGTCCATTTACATGCCATAGACCAAAATCATTTTATCAAACACTTCGTATACTAGAAAAAACATAAACTTTCACATAGAAAGTTTAGAGATTTACCTAATCTTTATCAAGCCTTCTTGATTCTCCTCTTGTGAGATTGAACTTGCTTAGATTCCTTTGTCATAAACATGACAAAATTCTATCAAAACCCATCCATGACTTCGAAGAAAAATCACCAAATCTCTTAGAAAAAAGTTTGGAAATTTACCTCCAAAGTTGCAAAACTTTGCACTAAAACACTAGAGCTTGCCTTAAGCTTAATTGGAGGTTTGCAAATCATCAAAATTTGAGAGAAAATTGCTTATGAAGGGGACGGTTTCCTTGGGAGGCATATGAAGCATTTTTTTTTTCTTTCTTCCTTTCTTTCTTTCTTTCTTTCTTTCCTTCTTTCTTTCCTTTTTCACATTTCTTCCCTTTTTTTTCTTTTACCATGGAGACCATAATGGTCTCCTATATGATGAATTGATTCTCTCTTTTTTTCTTTTTCTTTTCTTTTTTTTTTTTAAATAAAAAGGTGATGAGTCACCTTGGTAATCAATTTGGTTCCTTTGGCTGGCCAAATGTGATTGGGCCACATTAGTGGATGTGGTGGCCTAATCAAAACTTTCAAGGTGTCCCACTAAACTTTTTATGCAGTCCAAGTTTATATTAATAGTATTTTTTCTATACTGTCGGTATTCTTTTCTATACAGTTTATAAGCTCTCATAACCTCTAATACTTATCTACATCCATCACATAATATAATTCCAATATTATCTAAATTTATACAGTCTAAATTTATACTGATAATATTTTTTCTATATTGTCGGTATATTTTCTATACTGCTACAGCATTCTTTATTCATCCATATTCTCCAAACAGTATTATTCCTATACTGCTTTAACTTAAATAGTCTAATTTCTATACTGCATGACCTTAAACAGTCTAATTTCTACACTACGTTACTTTTACAATGTAATTTTTATACTGCATAACTTTATCAGTGTACTTTCTTACACTGCATTATTCTAATATTGTATAATTTTTTATGTTATTATATAGTATTTTTCTCCTTAAACTGTATTTTTATCTTAACATAATCCTTAACTTATTACATTTTTAATGCATTATAAATTCTCAGGTGTTACATTTTACCACACTTTTAAAAGTTATGTTTATTCATGTCACCCTTAAAAAAATTTATGCCACATTATTATTCATATTTTATGTTAAGTTGTGTTATAAATAAATATATGTGGCCTTTATAAAAAGCAAGTTTCAAAAGATAGTATTTATGAAAATTTCTCTAAATAATTTACGATGAAACTATAAAATTATGTGGGATTAGAATGCGTGTGATTAGTACTTTGAAATTGTTAATATTAAACTCATTGATAAAATAAAAACCAATACATGGTAGTGATCATGCATTCTGGAATTTTACCTACTTTTCCCTATGATTTCATAAATCTTTCTAATTAGCAAACAATTGAAAAAAAAATGCTAAGGACACCAAATTTAATTTAAACTAAGAGACTAACTTATAAGTTGCATGTTTTTATTAGTAGGTGATTAAAATATTCATATCAATAAATTACATCTACCAATGAATTAATAACTTGAAAGTTGATATGAAAATTTAAATTAGAGTTGGTGTTCCTGGTATTACTTATTACATAAAATAATGTAATACCTTTAACCTTGTACAAAGGCTTTCTTTTGTGCTCTTGACCAATGCAATCCAAATGAAGAATTAACTTAACCAAGCAACTACCTTTCCCGTTAATACCGCAATGTAGTCACCACCACTTGTTGAACTTGATGAAGTCTCCTTCATCTGTATCCCAAAGTGTTATTATGAAACTAAATATTGGATAAAAAAATATTGCTCATGAAGTCATAGTTTATTATATTTAATAATCAATAAGAGTTTTAAGAAGAATTTACATCTGCCCCTTCTTATTTTTGAGTTCTAGTTCTTGAGTGAACTAGGTACTAGTTAAAACTTTTTCATGAGTATGTAAGTTGTTTTTAATATATTAAGTAATGATTCGAGTCTCGAAGGACTGAATTTTCCGGTTTTTTTTTTTTTAATTAGATTAGAAAAAAATTTTATCAATGAAGATTAACTCATTTCTTCCAGGTTCTTCTAAAATTGTGTTAGTTTTTCACTGGTCCTACCATTTGGTATCAAAGCAGTAGATTTTGAGATTTGCAGGAAAACGGATGGACGTTAGGGTTGATTCAATGGAAAGAGATCTTGGTAAAGCTCGAGTTTCAATGGAGAGAGGAATTAAGTTAGTCATAAAATTAAGTGTTCATCAGAGCGTAGGCGCTGGACATGGAGGAAATTTGTCGGTTGACATAAGAGCATGATGTGCATATTTTTATTTGCCAATCATTACAAAGTCTTGCTTAGCTCTACTATGAGCACACATTTATAACGTTAATGATTCTTTACATCTGACATAAATTTCTGGCCCGTGGAATTAGTGTTCAATGCTTAGTGTGAAGATGCAAAATTAAAATGCTTCGCATTTAGTTTCTGGTTTAAATAGAGGATTATATATCTCAAAATTCACACACCTAATTTCTCCATAAAGAACTTTGGTCTTCAGATTTGTGCTTTAATTTGCTAACCTTGTTTCTTGAGCTTTTTTTAGTTCTTATTAGAGTCTTCATCTTTTACTAAACCAAGTTCTGATTCATTTCAAGATGGACTAAAGGCTATAAGAACATTTTTGAAAAACCATGGCAGATCTAGACTCACAAAAATGATAATAAGTCCAACTATTCTGACTGATTGTTAAGAAGACTCACCATCACTAAGTTAGATTCCGCCATCGATTGTCTCCTCAGTTCCTGTAGCCCTAAGAGATCAAAAAACATCATTGAAAGATTCAAAATTCCATCAACCTATAGGAAAGAGGTGATCGGCTTAAGCAAACCAATTATCTCACAAAATGAAAAAGAAAAACAAGAAACTCACTGCCTCCATTCACTCTAAAAAAGACAGAACTGTCTTAGAGCCCAAAACACAAGATGGTATTTTGACAAATTCATAGAATGTTCCATTTGTGAAAGAAAATGATTTTCTCAAGAAATCTACTGAGACTAACTATTAGTAAGGCAATTCTTAAATCTCACTCTTTAGAAGTTAATACTAAAAATGTGAGTTACTTTTTCTAAAGATATTAGTCTTCACGCCATTTTTCTGAGATCCAAGTAAAGTTAAAAGACTTTGTTAAGTATAGTTTGCCCAAGTTGGTTGAAAGTCTTGCTTGAAAAAATTCAATAGGATATGAAACTAACCCCCACAACGACACACCCCACCCCCCCCCCCTCCAATCCACACAATGCTTTTCAGTGCCATGTAATTTAATGATACGTTCACCTAGTCTCTTATTATTGATAAAACTTTCGTCTTTTCACAATGGGCACATTGTCCAGCTCAATCTTTGATTTTACTAGTAAGCAACATGCTTAAGATGGTTAACCTAGAGTACTGGAGAAGCGAATTCAGTCTTTCCATGATTGATTTACAGTTTAGCTCAATCTTAGTGTATTCACATTCACTTATGTAGGCCACGTATTACTAGCTCCAACTCTGACTTCCTATATCTTGAAGATAATATATTGAAACCACACCACAGGTTTTGGGGCAGCATTCTCACACAATAGCCAAGCCACTTTTCAGACTACTCGGTCATCGAGCAAGATTTAGCTCATTGAATGAAGTCGATAGTTGATGCTTTGAACTAAAGAAACCGCACATATGTTGAATTCAAGACGTTTGTTTAAGCTCCTGGTACCATGGAAGAAAATATCCAACGGGCCATGCATATGACATAGACAAGACAACGAAGAAACTGCAAAATGATGTGGAAGATGTCAAAGATCTTGTCATTGCTTATCGAAACATGGACACTTATCTTCAAGAGCATCCAACAACAATCAAGGCATCTCTAGTGCAATAAAGAGGATTTTGTGAAGGGGAATCTTCAGCGAGTGAATCCAAATCTCATCAATTAAAGGAACCATAAGACATCAATTTTAATGCAGAAAAGAAAGACCAGGCTAACTTTTACAGGAAAGAATCCGAAGAATGTTTTAATAATATGACACCAAAGCGGACTAAGATCGTAGATGCAGTTGATGGAATAAGAACGTTTTAATCTGAATTGCCATTCAAATTGTGATGTTTTTCTCTTAATTTGTTTGCTATATTCGAATTGACGTGCTACTCTTGTGCTAAAGATGTCTAGGTTCATTGAAGACTACCTTTGATTTGTTGGAATTGTTTCTTGTGTTTATCTGTTAAGGCTTGCAGTGATTTTGTATATCAGATTTTATTTAGAATGCTAACTTCAGTTATCATAAGTCAAGACCTTGAATATATAATAAGGTGTGCCTATCAACATTATCCAGAGAATAAAGTCCTTTGTTGTCACGATGGCAGAAGTTGAGAGACAAAAATTCAGATTAAATTTATACAGAAAATTATTTCTATCTTAAATCCTAATCTCTAAATCTGATATTTCATAGATTTGACCCTAGACCATGTCCAATGTATCTATACACTTACCCATATTAAGGCACTCTTTATTTAAGTGATCACCTGTGAGTTACGTTGTAAGAACTTTTAGAGAGAGAAAAACCATAATATTCTCGGCTTAGCACCTAAACAATTGCCTTGTGTAATTATTGATCTGGAGTAAGTTTGAAGAGGATCTAAAGGCAGATCATGCTCAGAGAACGTCAAAGACTAAAGGCGAGAAACCTAGCTTAGAATCCGTGAACTGAACAGAGGCAAGCTGATTTTAATTTACTTACATCTCAAATAATTCTCATCACCATAATATATAACGACTTATCTAATGAAAAACTAAGGAAAGAATAAAGACGTTACTTCAAAATGAAGTACCATAGAATAAGAAAAGTGTCTATATACCTGAAAATGAATGTGGTAGCATTCTCTCTCTTCACAAACATGAAAAAATGAAGCACTTATAATGTATATGCCGTCGTCGTCAATTCTCTGAAGTAAGTTTGAGAAAACATTGGATCCACCTCTCTCCCGGCAAATTTGTATAATCAGCTCATGATCTTTTTTAACTTCATTCACTGAAACTGTGAGAGGTTTTGAATCTGTACTCTTTTTGTTGGCAAATAATGGGCTGTTTTCAGTAACATGTAGTATACTATTCTTCTTGAGAATTAATTGTTGAATATCTTTCTCAATCTTCGGAATATATTCAAGAACTTTATCAATTATTACTGGAGCAGACCATTTCTTCTGTAAAATTCATAACCAAAAAGATTATAAGATAAATCTTGAACTATAATGGCACCAGTACTTTAAAATATGGAGTTAAGAACCTAGGGCCTTACATCATAAATTTTGTTACTAGAAATTTTAATAAAAGGCAACAATGTTAGAATTCATCTCGTATTCAATTGTTATAACAAACTAAATATATATGGCAATTAAGCCCAATTAAGATGATCACAAGACACTTTTTCTTTTTCCCAGCAAAAGAAGAGAGGGGAGGGGGGGTGGGNGGGGGGGTGTGGGGGTGGTGGGGTTTGTGGGGGGGAGTTTTAGCAAATTCTAAGAAGGTTTGGCACCACCTAATGAAATCTCCCACCAAGCTCCAACTAAATATATAGAGTAATTAAAAGAGAATGACAACAAACAAATAAGATAAAAGAGTAAACTAGCCTGAAAGTTAATACAAAATGTCAAAAAGGCTTAAAAAATGAAAGGAAAACATGAAATTCTTCTTTTACCAAAAAAATAAAAAATAAAAAAGAGCTCACAAGTGTTAATTATATCAATGGTGGAGGGAGATGGTGCCCCACTCAATTTTTAAGAATTTAGATTTCTAGCCATAGAAGTTTTCAAAACTGTTAGATATGTCCATATATTGCAAGAACTGAATAGTTAAAATGTAGTTGTGCCCTTGTTTTGAAAGAAAAATCCTAATCTTGCCCCATTGAATAATAAAAATATATAATTATGTATCATTTTAATAAAATGCTATCTTTGTTTTTTCATAGTGCCTCACTAAAAAGTTTTTGGCTCTCTCACTTACTCAAAATAAATTGATAGAATTTGGCATTGTCCATCCGACTTTTTAGAGAGGCACTATGAAAAAACAAAGATATAGAATTTGGCCTCACTAAATTGATGCTTCTTCTTGATAAGATCCTTTAAAATCTAACAATTATGTACGTTAAAAAAAACAGGTCATAAGTAACGTGTTCTGAGATGAAAGAATATTTACTTACAATTTTTTATGTTACGTATTGAGACGTGTAAATATGTAGAAATTGATCCTATATAACTAATCTAATTTCTTGAAATAGTTCCCCTCTCTTTGTTGAAAAAGAAAAAAGAAAAAAGGAAAAAGACTAAAGCGTGGAAGATATGTAGGGTCCTGACCTTTGATCTACGAGATTTAGGTAGCAAAGAACCAAGGGCAACATAAGATGCATGGAGCTTCATCCTTCGTTGTCTCTCCTTGGCATTATGGTCTTGTTTCTTGGCAAGAATTTTTGATAACTCTCCTTGTTCATCTTTTGATACCTCCATTTTTTCGGTTGCTAAACATTTCATGTTGGATTGTCTCTCCCTGATTATGGTCTTAGAGCAGGATCCTTTTTCAATAAACCTTTCTGATCCAGTGTCCAAATTAGCCGTTAAAAGGTTTTGTTGCTTCCCCACATACATGTTTGTTTCCATCTCGGAACTATTATCGTTTCGAATTATGCCGTTTTCGAGTTCAGTAAAATTGTATGGATCATCTGAAGCTTCAAGAAGGGTGGACAAGCCGCTTTCTTGCTGATAAATATTGATGGAGTTTCTTTCTTGTATTCCATTGTCAATGTTAAATGTTTCTGCTAACACTGAAATTCCTTGCTCAAGATAAGTAGTAGTAGAACCCAACTCTTTACATGGAATATTATTCTGATTATCTATGATATTAGGAGCCGATGCAATAGTACAGTTATCTTCTGGCACCCAAAAATCATACAAAGCTTCTAGGTCGGTGAACAAACTATGATCTACGAGAAATAAGAAGCTTAGTTTGATAAATTATATCATTTATTACTAGGATATAATAAAACTCAATTTGAAATTTCGTTAAAACTTAAAAACATTCTTTAGAAGTATATTAATGATGGAGATAGACCTAATACTACAAGAAAAACTACATTTAACGACATATTATTTACGACATGTAGTTTTTGAATGTCGTTGAAAAGTACATACAATGATATCTCCACCAAACATGTCTTTAATAACATCTGAAACAATAATTAACAACATCTATATAGATGCCGTATTAAAAGTTTCATTTTAACGACAATAGTTTAGTGTCGTTAAATTATTTAATGACAAGTAGGAGATGTCGTCAAAGCCTTGGAGATTCCACGATGCCCCTTATAGACGAAATCTTGACCAATATCGTCTGTAAGAGGTGTTGTAGAATCTCCAAGGCTTTTATGACATATCCTACTTATCGTTAAATAATTTAACGACCCTAAACTATTGTCGTTAAAAGGAGACCTTTAAGACAACATCTATATATATGTCGTTAATTATTGTTTCAAATGTCGTTAACAACATCTTTGCTAGAGATGTCGTTGTATGTACTTTTCAATAATATTTAAAAACTACATGTCGTAAATAATATGTCGTTAAATGTAGCTTTTCTTGTAGGGTAAGTTTTTAATTTTATTCTAGAATTACGCTCATGATCTATAAAGACATATTTTATAAAAATAGTTTTGGTTTATCTCATTATTTTTGGTTTTCCCTATAACTAGCTAGCTTAGTGATTGTCATTTCCTATTCAATTTTTGATGACTAATAACTTTCAGATTTCTATTTTCTTCTTGTACGTTCTTTCTTTCCTTCTAAAATCTCTTATTATTATATTTTTCTTTTTTGAACTTGACGATGAAAGATTCAGACTCTTCACCCTAGGTGGAAGTACCATCAGTCTCTTCTCACTATTCTCTTCTATTTCTAGTGGTTCAATTTCTCTCTTGATTCTATTCTCTATAGATTCTTTCTCTTTTCTATCTCAGTCCATCATTGTATATAAGTATACGTGTATGTATGTATGTATGTATGTATAAGAGTGTGTAAAGGGAAATAGTGGTTTTAGTTCCTGAATAACGATGGAAGGAGAAGTTGTACTTGCATATAGTTCCTATAAGGCCATACCACATGCAGAATCATTATATCTTCAAGGAAAATATCCATTTAAAAGAGAGACATTGCTGACAATATAATACAGTACATGTCAGTGTTTTGATGTATTAACATGGACTGCAATATGCCAAACAGTTCATCAACAAATATTAAAAACAATTTAAAGTTAATCTGTCAGACAAAAAGAAAACTGTCTACGAATAAATACATATAATTTGAATCATAAATGGTTATACACGCATACACTCACACATATATCTGATGTGTATATTTGCTTTGGTGTTAAAACCGGGTAATGGTTTAATAGTAAGTAATCGCTATTCTAATTGGAACTTAATTATAAGAAATTATTTAATTAACATATTTCAAAAAACTTTAAAACTATTGCAATCGAAGCATCGTTTAGAAATGAGAGAGAAAGACACCTAAAAAAATGAGAGAGAAAGAAAGAAGAAGAGGTTTGATACCTAGCTATACTATGAACAGAAAAACCATTTTTCAGAGCAAAAAACAAAAAAAGAAAAAGAAAATGAAAAAAAAAAAAGCAGAAAAACCAGAAGTCGATTGGTACCTCCCATTATCAAATATCATGCTGTTGTCTCTTGAACACATACAGAAGCGTAAACGTCCATATAAATAGAAATACTGGTCAAAATCTAATACTTATAGAAACCTTATATATAAAGTATCGATATTCACAAGCTGATTGAATATATCATCTAGCTTTCTACATGGAGAACTAATTTGCTTATATGATGCAAAGAATGCGCCTCCACCAAAAAGTCAACGAACTATAAATTTAATGAAAACGCATAATATAGACTTGGATCGTTTGCACTTTATTATTATTATTGAGGTATTGCCCCTTTTTATTTAAAGTCTAAAAGGATAAAAAAAAAGCCCTAATCAATATTTAATATTTTCTATTTATTCCACTTGAGATGTGCCAAGTTTCTGAGTTATCAATTACCTTTCTCCATTTGTTAGTATTGAATGCTACACGTGTACTATAGTATTGTTTTTAATATTTTTCTATCTCATACATTTGAACAGTACAATATTTACGGACATACTTAGAAGAAAAAAAAAAATTCCAAGTAAGTGAGAAAGAAAGAACGTACACAAGGAGAGGAATATTAATGCATTTCGCTTCTTAATACAATCTGCAAAACAGTATACCAAAAGTGAGATGTGCTCGTTGGGTTTGGCTTCCTTCCTATATTCTAAATAAATAATCTTTCTCTTTGTGGTACAAGAACATGGGCAAGTACATCTGCTAAATGGGGAGAAGTACAAGTTTTTTACGCCACATGAAGCGCAAAATATTGGGGAATATATTTTTTTTAAGTGCTCTTTGTTTAGAGTTTTTGTAATTTCAAGATCACTAATTGCAAAAAAAGTACTGCACGTGCTCCTGCCAGCTTTAATAAAGTTCGCTTGTTCTCTTCTCACTCTCTTTTATCTTTTTATTTTATTAAAAATTAAAGAGAAGAGGCAGTTCTGGCATTTGAGAGAGCAAGAACATCTAGACTCATTTTGAAATTTGAAGACAAACTTGTCATCAAGTTTGGCATTTTGGCATTTGATTTTTTTTTAGATGATACATTAACTTTTCTGTTTAATTATTATAACATTGTGTAACGTTCCGAAATTTATTTAATGTTAATGTAATGTAAATGATGAATTAGTGTGCCATAATTAACGTTTTAACCTTAATTAGATTATTTGGTTGGGTTCTGAATTTTTGGTTGTTTTGTTAAATTGATGTGTTCAAAAGATTTCTTATTGTTTTAAAATGATGTTTTGAGTTTTAAAACACAACAATTTGTAAAATGTTAAAAATACTCTGTTTTGCAAAACCGTGGGCGGCACATGGTTTTCGCACAGTAAAACCGCCCACCGATTTTCTCTATTTATTTCCCTCTTCTCTCTCTCTCTCCTCACTCTCACGTTTCACTCTCTCTCTCTTCTCTCTCTCTCTCGGCAGCTCCCTCTCTCTCAATCTCTTTCAAAAATTTTTAAAACAAATTCGAATCCAAGCTTCGGGATAGCAAGGAGGAAGCTCGGGGACGTGATTCGGCAACCGAGAACGCGGATTGAAGCTTCGATTCGAGGTTAGATTCGAAATTTCTAAACTTTTTACAAAATTTTTAATTTTGTGCATTTTTGAAATCTAGGTTTGATTAAGCTTAGAAAACCGTGGATTTGTGTTAAATGAACTTAGAACAACTAGAATCTAAGCTTAGATTGAAGAAAAACGGATTGGATTCAAGATTTTTCATTTTTCCCCTCATTTTCTCATTTTCGGATTTTTGAGGATTTTGAGTTTAAATCTTGTTTAAATGAGTCCAAACATGTTCTAGAATGTTTTTCTATCAAGTATAATTGTTTTTCATGCCTGGGATTTGAGAAAAACAGGTTGGAATCCAGATTTGGATTTTGGGGATTGAGAAACCCGTGGCTGGGATTTCTGGGTTTTCCCAGTTCGGCAGGCCGGTGTTCTTCCGACCGGCAGGCCGAATCTGGGGAAATGTTCGGCCGACCGAACTTTGCTTCCGGCAGGCCGAACTGTGCAGTTCGGCAGGCCGAAGCAGGGCGTTCGGCAGGCCGACCGAGGCATGGAAAATTTTATGATTTTTACCCGTTTTCACTGTTTTGAACCCTGATTTAAATCCCAACCTTATAGGATGATTTTAAAGGTACAAATGGCACACTAGGACATCATGAAATGGTTCTGTAACATAGAATGTCTCGAACTAGATATTGATCGACTTAGTTTGTATCTAGGATCGTTCGTGGTTCCGTGGAGCTAACGTATAGCGGACCGAGATTGCGGTGTGGGGCACCGGCACGAGTATTGAGGTAGGACTTCTATCCTATTTCTTTGGTAGCCTGGTTTTGAAATGATTTGGCTTTGAAAATGATTTCTATCAAAATGTTTTCAACGGTTGTTTGAAAATGGTTTTATCGGTTATATTTTAATATACCGTGATTATGAAATGAATTTCATAATAAATGTAATTGACAACACTCGGTAATTGGGTTTTGAATGATAATGATAATAAACACATGGGCATGATGCCATATCAGAGATCGGGTCGTGTAGCGATCGACCTTGGGGGCAGGTCCCGAAACCCAGCTGGGCCACTACGGTGGTGATTTCATGGTTTGCCTAGGTAAAAGTAAATTGGTGTTTTGATTTGACGAGTAGACTGTTCTGTGTCAGGACGGTTCTACTCAAATTGTTTATTTATTTATTTATTTAAGTTTCCTTTGAATAACTTCTAATAATGCTGTGTTCCTTTGCGTTAAACTATTTTTATAAAACATAGTCCTACTGAGCCTTTCGCTCACGTTTTATTGTTTTAAATTCTCCCCTTCTAGGTGGTTTCCCATTTAGGTTTGGAGAAGATTCTTCGGACCGAACTCAGGAGCAATAGGAGAATTTATTTATATTCTGTATTATTAATCAAGGCATGTAAGACTTAACTTTATTTGTACTTGGACTGTAATTGTATTTATGATATTGTCAGAACCATGTGTGTGCACAACTTGTGGGTTGTGGAACCCATATTCGCGGTTTTTATTTAATTATTATTATTTGCTTAATATTTATAAATTCTTTTATAAAATGTGGTGGAAAATCTTCTTAATTTTTATTTAATTTGATTCTCAAACTCTCGATTTTTAATTAAATCCTCTTTTAATTAATCTAAATATTCCGCCACGTCACCTCCCGTACTCCGGGGCGTGACACATTGGCACTTTTAACGTTGTTTAATATTAAAAGTTTGTTTTTTTTAACTTCTAAGGCTTTATAATTGTGATGTACAGAAAGTAAATATAATATTAGAAATAAAATTATATATTGAAGCATAAAATAGAAAAACACATTAAATTTGTAATTTTTATATTTTTTGATGGTAAATATAGTTTGACAATGACATTTGGGCTGAAGATAGTTAAGAAAGGAAAAGGGGAAAATAGAGAAAATAGAATTTAAGAACTGCTAGTTTATTCATTAGGCACGTAGTAAACCTATGGCATATATTTGATATGGTACCAGTTGTGAGTGTGCCAAACACGGTTAGAATTAGCCAAGCTTTAAATAATATCAATTACTCTTTCTCTAATATTTATTACAAAAACCAGAGACCTGTTCTCAAAAAAAAAAAAAAAAAGCCACCAAAAACCTTACCGGACTATTGAGGCTCGTCTTAGTGGTTATTTGCTCTGGAAAATTAGAGAAACATGTTTTAACGATGAGAGAGAAAATTAGTGGTCTGTTTAGTTACAACTGAGCACCAAGTAACCCATGGGTTTAGCTAGGCTTAAAAGGAAGAAGAAAAAGGACTAATATGGATTTTATCTATTTCATATACCTCACAAATGGCTTACTCGAGAGATCCAACGCTGGTATATATCTCGCCAAGCATCAATACCATATTAAATATCTCATGCACACTAAGATATTAAGAAGAGTCGAAAAGGAATTTAGAGAAATCATCCCAGGATTAAACTTTAGAAATAGTGATATGGAGGGGAAAATTCACATAATTTATAGGAATTAGTTTTCAGTTGTACTATGATTTTCCTTTTTGACAGCTAATTATTAACAAGAAAAATCGTTGAATACGTTTGAAAGAGGTGTCCCATACAACGTCCAATAAAATGTCCATGATTATCAAAAACAGTAAATGATTTATATATATACGTCGAAATATATGCTTATTAATGTCAAATAATCGCTATTACAATATTCGGAAGTACCATTTAATATTGTTCATTACCGCATGGACATTTGTTGTTGAAGTCCAATATTATTTATGCGCGTATACATACACATTAATATAGATATATGTATTTCAAATATAACTCGTATAGAGGACTCCAATACTCCGGGCCCATATAGTTGTCAACTACTATACATATAGATTATATACAACGACCGATGGCTGAAGATTTTCTAATATTTCTCATTGATTTATACTTAAATTACGACTTTTCACCTTCTACAAATAGCTCTTCTTTTTCTTTTTTTTTTTTTTGCCTTCTGGTATTTCTATTTGAGGAAGGCAATCCAAAATGAATTAATTAACTAGCTCAACCGAGAAATCACCTTTTCTTTTAACAAACCAATATAGTCACCTCCAATTCCATTAGCTGAGCTTGAATTCTCTTTCACCTGCATCTAAAAAGAGATTATGTAAATTTAATTAGTTCGAGAATAAAAATCTCCTTCATATAACTCAAAAATCCTTGTCGTATTCATTAATGATAAGAAATTTTGAAATTAGGGTTTATAAATTTGTAATGCAAATGGTTCCTATTTTCGTATACCAATTCCTAATTATTATACTCAAGTACAAATTACAATATTGCTAGCTGCTTCAATTCACGTGTTATGTTGATGAAGATACAATTATACAGTACTACTTTCATCATTTCGTTGTGATAGTTAATTATGCATGCACACTCGACACTGCTTATTTCGGTTGCCGGTGCCCCAGACCTCGTCTTTTCGGCATCCCCTTCCGTGGCAATAGCTCCGCAAAGATGCCGGTGAGATCTCCCACGCAAGATCTACAGCTGAACATGCTTTCTTCTTCTTCTTTTTTTTTTTTTTCCTTCTAATTTATATAGATTTGTGGATTTTTATCTCTTTTTTTTTTTTTACATTTTTCTATGTATTATTTGTGATTTTGGTTTTTTTTTTAAATAATTTTTAAGTATTTGTACTACTATAACAGTTGAACAATGATGTAACTATCATAATAAGACAGAAATTAATTACACGTTCAATAACTCATTTATTCAAACGAATGCAAAGAATATGAATAGAAAATTGAGAAAACTATTTCATCCTAAACCGTCAATAACAAAAGCATCTCACATTTAAACGTAAACCTTAACATTAGAAAACATAAGAAATTATAAATGTCTCAGAATTATTAAAAAATTACAAAATAGTTCTTACTAATTATGGTAAATTAATAAAAGTGCTATTTTGACTACCCAAATGATGAAATTGGCCCAAAATCATGGGGCTCCAAGACTTTGCTCAGAGGGGTGTTCAAATGGCCATTTCCATTTGAAAAAGTTGTATTTTTTGTCGAAAACTAATATTGTTTGTCTTTTAAACCAAACTAGGCTTTTTGGGTCTTTTAGGTCTTTGGATGGCCCTTAAGGGCCATGAAATCCCACTCCATTTGCATTGCTTCAAACAATCACCAATTTCAACAGATACTGGCCCTTAAGACTTTGCTCATAGGGGTGTTCAAATGGCCATTTTCATTTGAAAAAGTGGTATTTTTTTGTCGAAAACTAATACTGTTTGACTTTTAAACCAAACTAGGCTTTTTGGGTCTTTTAGGTCCTTGGATGGCCCTTAAGGGCCATGAAATCCCACTCCACTTGCATTGCTTCAAACAATCACCAATTTCAATAGATATCGGCTGTTAAGACTTTGCTCAGAGGGGTGTTCACATGGCCATTTCCATTTGAAAAAGTGGTATTTTTTGTCAAAAACTAATACTGTTTGACTTTTAAACCAAACTAGGCTTTTTGGGTCTTTTAGGTCTTTGGATGGCCCTTAAGGGCTATGAAATTCCACTCCATTTGCATTGCTTCAAACAATCACCAATTTCAATAGATACCAGCCCTTAAGACTTTGCTCAAAGGGGTGTTCAAATGGCCATTTTCATTTGAAAAAGTGGTATTTTTTTGTCGAAAACTAATACTGTTTGACTTTTAAACCAAACTAGGCTTTTTGGGTCTTTTAGGTCCTTGGATGGCCCTTAAGGGCCATGAAATCCCACTCCACTTGCATTGCTTCAAACAATCACCAATTTCAATAGATATCGGCTGTTAAGACTTTGCTCAGAGGGATGTTCACATGGCCATTTTCATTTGAAAAAGTGGTATTTTTTGTCGAAAACTAATACTGTTTGACTTTTAAACCAAACTAGGTTTTTTGGGTCTTTTAGGTCTTTGGATGGCCCTTCAGAGCCATGAAATCCCACTCCACTTGCATTGCTTCAAATAATCACCAATTTCAACAGATACCTGCTGGTAACCAGTATCACAGTGGATATTGGCCACTATCTTACCTGATACCGGCCAAAATCACGTATACCAAAGTTCCATTTAATAGTATTTTCAATATAGGTGAAAATTGTTTTATTTTAAAAAATGAGAATTTTTTGTGAACTATAATAAGAGTGTTTTTGAAATTTTTGCCTCAAAAAACATATAAAAACGTTCTCAAAAACTCTCAAAACAACACCAAATAGGACTCAAATATCTTAAGGATATATTTGATATTCTAAATATTGTGTGATGACATAGTTGTGACATGAATTTTTTTTTGGCATAACTCAATTAAAGTCTAATATAATTTTTTGAAAAGAACCCAACAACTGGACCCATCTCAAGTAAATTGGCATGTACTTAGGAGTAACTCCGCAGCAAACGTCACATGTGTATACGAAGATGAAAAGATGAAAACAATCAGTCCCTACAGTGGATTGTTGATTTCTTTATATTTATCTCTATGTATGAATGACTAAAGAGTGCTTTAATAATTAACTTATTTGTCAATTTGCATACAAACATATTAGTAAAGAGCTAATAAAATGTCGACAAGAGTTGATCATGCAGGTCTATCATTAAAGCATATTTGTATATAAATATATACATATGTACATACCTGAATATGAATGTGGTAGCATTCTCTCTCTTCACAAACATGTAGAGTCGAAGCACTCACAATCCAATATATGCCTTCCTCCCCAATACTCTCAAGTAAGTTCGAGAAAGCATTATTGGCTCCATCTCTTTTCCTGCAAATTTGCAAGATCAGCTCGCCTTTCCTAATTTCATTCGCCGAAATTGTATTAAGAGCTGCTTCAACTTCTGAATCTGTACTCTTATTTTTGTTGACAACTAACAGTCTGTTTTCAGCAATATTTGATAAAGTACTGTTCTTCTTGCTAGTTAGTTGTTGGATTTCTTTCTCTAGCTCCGGAATGTATTCAAGAACTTTGTCAATTATTACCGGAGCAGTCCATCTCTTCTGCAAGATTTAACTAAAAATTTAATCACTGCCTGTTCTTTACTAAAGAATAATTGCACATATATATGAAAATAAGACAAGCGTAATAAAACTATGCTAAGTGTTAATCAATGAATGTATGATCTTTTTTATAATCTTCTAATTAATTATTCTGATTCATATAACCTCATACAAATTCAGAAATAATTTGATTAATTTTATCCTAATTACATATTAGTAGACTAACTGTCATAGGTGGAGGACCAAATTGATTTATCTACAATAGAACAAAAAAGGGAGAACTTATAGGCAGTTTGAAAAATACAGTTTGAGCTACAATTTATAGGTCAAACCAAGTTTGCTATAGTATTTTTTGAAAGCACACTAAGTTCAAACTAAGTTTACTACAATATCTACAAGTTTGTTTTTTCTCACAAATTTTGAAAGCAAACTTTGTTTAAACTATAATTTGTAGTTCATATGTACCATATTAACAAACGGCCTCATTCAGGACGATCGTATGTATTGACCTTTAATGTTCTAGAAATTGGTAGTAGACAACCAAGGGCAATATAAGAAGCATGAAGCTTCATCCTTCTCGCTCTCTCCTTTGCATTATGGTCTTGTTTCTTCGCAAATGATGATTCTTCTACCACTCGATCGGTCCGAACAACTAATACTCTTCTTTCAGTTTTGAAATGCTTATTGGTCTTGGATTTTCTGTCCGTTTTCTGAGAGCTAAATCCTGTTTTAGCCGATCCTCTTCCCGTGCTCAAATAATCAGCTACAATGGAGCATTCTGGCTCGGACAAAATGTTCGCATTCAAGTCCTTTTCCACCCTAGATGTACAAGTGTTGTAAAGTGTGCTGCTGTGATCTTGTTCAACAAACATTTTTGGACCATGTGAAGAGTATTCAATAAGGGTACTGGAAAAGTTGTTGCCTTGTAATAATCCATCATTATTATTGCTAGAGTTTTCTGCCAAGACTGAAATTCCTTGCTGAAGAAGAGGGTTAAATTCCAACTCTCTACATGGATTGAAGTGATTCTCTGTATAAGTTGATGCTATAGTGCTGCTATCTTCCAGCAGCCACAATTCATCAAGTGCTTCTAGGGCGGAGGAAAAACAACGATCTAGGACATAAAATGAACATGGAGTTTATTAGAAAAACATATATTTTTCAAATCTGTATTATAGACTTATTGACCAGTAATAGCTATATTTATTCATTAAAGGAACATAAAAATGCATACAAGCGGCGCTGGAGCATTAAAATCAAAGACTAGTCCAAAAGGATGTTCTCTTTTGGGAAACTATTTCGTGATGAGTATATACATTTTTGGATTCAAATACTCAATCCATTTTTGTGTCTTAAATATGGTTCAACCAATCATATTATGCAGAGATGCCAAATAGGCTGGGCTGGCCCAGCCCAGGCCATTTAATTTATACTCAAGCGCACTTCGAGCTATGCCTAGGCCTGTATATTTATTTTCATGCCATGTTAGGTCCAAACCAGTTAATTTTTGTAACGTTAAGCCCAGCTCATGACCAATTTATTAATAAGCCATACCCATAAAGTGCTTAGGTTGTGCTAATGTTCATATTTAATGTGTCTTTCTCCTGTCTAATGTTAAATTTACCAAAAAAAATAACAAAATTAAAACACTAAATCGTAACAAGAGAAAGGACATTATTGATAGAAAAATCATTTTCTAAGGACAACATCATTGTAGAATTTTGTACGGTGTGGTTTCTATTATTTAGTTTTCATATAAATCAAAGAGGGCAAGTATATATTGGTAATTGACAATTTACTAATAAGAAAGAATCTATTTTATCTTTTTTTAAATCAAATCTATTAGAAATTTAAAACTTCTTTGTAAAAAAATTTATAAAAATATAAAATATATTAGTAAAATTAGTTTTAAATTGTATATTTTAATCGTGCTTGTAATTGGACCCCAATCGTGCTTTTAACGTGCTTGTGCTCATGCTCGTGTTCATACTCGTGTCGGACCCTTACTATGTGATGCCCTTAACATGCTTCATGCTCAAAATTTATACTAAGCCTAACCCATTTAATAAGGGGAATGGACTATGCTTATTTAATAATCGTGTTGTATCATGTCGTGTCTACTTTTTAACATGGCATGCTCGTGCCGACCAACTAAGCTCGGCCTGTTTTGACATCTCTAATATTATGACATGTCATGTAAAATGTTGAAATAATGTTTAACTGACTTTTAAATTTTTTTTTATTAAATAATGTATCATAATATTATTTATTAGACACCATTTAAAACATTAAAAATTAGACAAAAGATTTGAACCTTACCATGTAGTCCAAGATATTTTGGGCTAGACATCGAAGACAAGACAGTGATCACCATAAATGAGCAGTAGAAGTATATCGATGCATGTTGTTACATGTGGATTAAAATTGGGAAGATTTCCCACTTCAATGCATAAATTTATTTCTATATATGTCACATAAATTATGGCTCATATTTATCTCATTAATTTGAAAATCAAACATATCCCACTAAATCAGATTACCTCCAATATTGTGGTCTAGGAGATGAATATGCATCAAATTTCTATATATGTGTCTTGTATAATGAAGGAGAAGACATTAGAGAAAATATGCGAAAAATTTTGGGTTAATTGTCTCTAGCCTACAAAAAGTCTCTGAGAATTCCTCAATTACATGAATATTAGGTCACGAATAGATTAATCAAAAATATCCTAGTTTTACTTTTCTTCTTTAGACAACGGTTGATTGTTCTTGACGAGGTTTTGAATATTGTGATTGTACTATAATTAGAGGTATAATCCGCGGCTTCCATTTTTATTGTGTATTTTTGGAAATTGCTAACACATGTTTGAGCTAGCACAAATTTAAATATTTATGTATAATATGAATATATTGATCATATAGATACAATACATATGTGTGTGTAAACATTCATACAAAAAGATATACATGCATGATTTGTGTGTAAACATTCATACAAAAACGATATGGATGCATGATTTGGCAGAAATCCTTTTAATTTCCAGCGAAAAAAAATAGAAACCCCACTTTAATTCAATGAGCAAACTCAAATTCCCTTCCCGTGTTTTAGAGGAGCATCAAAAAAAAAAAAAATGAGACAAGAAAATTTAGGGCAAAAAATACTGATCGAAGTCACTTGTCTAGAACCGTTTAAATATTTAGCAGAAACTGATTTGGTACCTCCCATATTCGTGATGAAGTTGCTTCTTAAACGCAAGTTGTTGTACGAGAAAGAGATAGAATGCTTTTACAGATATAAAAGCATGGTTGAATTATAATGATCAATAGGCTTCTTTGATCATCAGATTTATGTACAAGGGTACTTTTATTTTATCACAGACACGATGAATGGTCTAGAAGTCAACGGATTACAAATGAAAATATATACAAGACATAGCTAAATTGAATCGTTTTATATTTTTATTCTTTTCAAGAGAAAGAAAACACAAATGGGGATCTAATTATTAAATAATGTACAAAGACAAGATTATTCTATATTTTTGTATGAAAATAGATTTTACATCTTAATTAGTTAATATTAGAATATTAACTCCTTCACCACAAACCATCTCCAATTGAGAGTGGTACACTTAAATTGAATCGTTTTATTCTTTTTTTTTTTCAAGGGAAAGCAAACCACAAATGGGCATCTTATTGTTAAAAAGAAGTACAAAGAAAAGATTATATCATTAATTGATAGAATATGATCTTCTCCACCACAAACCATCTCCAAATGAGGGTGGTACAAGTACTATAATCTACTATTTTTTCTATTTTCCATTTTCATACATTATATATAAATGAGTTTTTTTATTTTTTATTTATAGAATATGACCTGCTCCACCACACACTATCTCCAAATGAGGGTGGTACATGTACCATAATCTACTATTTTTTCTATTTTCCATTTTCGTATTATTAATATTTCTGCATATATATATTTTTTTATTTTTATAGAAAATCTATGCGTCTATATAATGTATATACAAATATATATATATATATATACATATTGGAATAAAGCATGACATAGCAGATAAAATTATGAAGTAAAAGTGAATGACTTACAGAGAAATGAGTTCGGCTTCCTTCAATCTGCTGAACTTATTAAGAAGACGAAGAAGAAGAAATTACATCAATATTGCTGATAATTTTCTCACAAATTAGAACCAGCTGGGATATAATTTGCTAGGGATGAGGCAGTACGCTAAGAATACAATAATGAAATTACTCCGCGAATTTTTAAGGAATTGCCTATATATATTGTGAATAAACAATTTGGTAAGTTGTAGTACAACAAATAATAGAACTCAAGTACAATGCCGAATGGGCAGAAGTACATGTGTTTTTTTACCTTTGTACTCCACCCAACAAAAGCAGCCCAAAGCCGCGAGTACCACCAGAGAATCTTTTGGAAGTTCTGATGCGTTTTATACATAATGTGTAGGGTTTTTATTATTAATTTCAAGAATGCTAGTTAAGGTTGTAGCACGTGCACGTGCACGTGACAGGTGACAACTTTTTACAGAGTTGTTTGATGAAAGTTTTTGTTTAAAGAATATGCCTTGAGTCTCTTAATTTGGAGGTGGCACTCAAAGGGCTTGTTTAGCAGGTTGGCTAGAAGTTGTTTTTAACCTTTCAAGGTTCAAAGTTAAACTGCTTATAGAAGTATTTTGAATCATCTCTTACAAGTGTTTTACCCTCCAGAAGAGCTTCTATGCCAAAAAACTGCAAAGTATGACTTTGAAAAAAATATTTAAAACAGACTTTTAAACTTGTATAATCTTAATAAGCTATTACAAAATCTATTATAATATTCTTATTACTTATTAAAAATTTCAAAAATCATTTTGACCTATTTAAGTTTTTAAAAAGATAGTTTTAAACCTTGCAAAAAAAAAAAAATTTAAACACTTACTGAAAAACAACAACTTTTATATATATTTTTCTACTGACTAAAAACACAAGCAGAAGCTCTATCAAATAAACTCACAACATGTAAACGTCACCGTATCGATGGACTAACTAAAATAAATATCGAGCCCGTTTGTTTCGTGGTTCGAATCACGGTTCGAATTATTTTGCTACAGTATTTTCTCTCACAAAAATTTAAATCTTCATTCAAATGCTCTATTCAAATACTCGAACCAAACGGGCTCATCATATATTTAAAACGTATTTAATACATAGCATATTAAAATAAATTAGATACTAAAATAAAAAACACCCCTATTTTTCTTTCTTTCTCCATTGTGCGCAACTCGTGCACTTCCGGTTCCTCCATCGAACTCAGATCTTCATCACATTCCTCTAGTTCGTCAGCTCGCTCATTGAGCCAAAGTTCGTCTTCGTCATCGTTGGCATCTCTAGATCACGTTGGAGACGAACAAGCATCATCGCATTAGACTTCTCTTTCATGATTGGTGGCTTTACTAAGTCAATTGAGCTTCGATCTATCTCTCGCGTCTCTTTCTCTAAGTCGATGTCGTCAAGATTTCGAAGGCGGCAACTAATCCATCACGATCGTTTGTGGAGCTGGAATCCACCGCTCCATCGTCAACACCTTAAACCATGGCTGATGGAAAATTCGATAAAGACAAAGCATGAAGAAAGAGGGAGGAAAGAGATACAAACGGGGGGAGAGAGGAGAGAGCGAAATGAGTGAAGGCAGGAGAGAGGAAAGAGTGAAACGGGGAGCGAGGAGAAGAGAAGAGAAAGAGGATAAAAAACCTAGGTCAAATTGAAGGTATTTTAATCTACATAATTATTTAATTTGTATAAATAAACTAATATATGAAATTTATTAATATCTTAAATTATTTTTTATATTTGCTGCTAATAGTATAAAAAATCAGATATTTTTTTTATTTTTCTTTGTAAATTTAAGAGTTAACTTTTAACAAAAACTTATAGTAGGACAAACATTTATCATTTCTCTACGTATGGTTATGTAATTATTAGATTAACTTTTAATAGCTTCTGTACTGTAAATTTTGAAGGTAAACACTCATATATCAAATTGTTTAAAAATTAATCCAACAATTAATATAACAATACCTACTAATAAGACAAAAATACATGTACTACTATAAGAGCTCTCTTAATTTTTTTATAACATCAATCAAAGATACATATGTGATGGATAATATTTATTTTGATGATTTTATTTAATGTCTCGTTTATAATTTAACTAATACATATGGAATTATGAATGTACTGTTATAACTCATACTTAGTACCGCTAGCGTAGTCGATCATGTGTGGCGGTAGGTTTAGCATATTAGATTGGATCGTGTGTGGCAGCAGGTTTAGCATATTAGATTGGTGAATTGAAGGGATGAGAGAGAAACTTTTTTTTTTTTTTTGAAATTCTTTTAACTTTAAAATATTTGTGTTCAATTTTTAAAACAGTTAATATTAAAGAAAACTTAATTTTAATTATTAAGGATATTCTTAATGTTTTCAACAATTTGACCTAATCAAAAGGATACTTTTTTAAACTCTTTCAAAAAACTGAGGGGTGCTTTTGCTATTAGTTTAAATTTGAACAATTTTTGTGATATTTTAAATAAACTTAGGAAATACTTTTAGAATTTTCTCTTGCATAAAAATAAAAAAAAATTGTACCAAATAACACACTTTTCAAACTCAATTGTAAATAGCACACATTTAAAAATATTAAAGTATATAGCATTTTTTTAATTTTAAGATATTTTAAATGCTATAATTTTAATTTTACCTCTATCTTCTTCATCTACGCTAAAGAAACCCCAGATCTACTTTCTTCCTCCTCTCCCTCTTCTCTCCTTATCTTTTCTATCCAACTTTGGCGGCAACTCTAGTAATGATATTGCCCTTGCGTGACTCCAACAACCTCTCCTGCAGTGACTCCAGCGACCTCATGCGACTCTGACTCTTCCCTCCACGAGGGCACCTCCCTCTATGACTCCAGTGCTTCCCTTCATGAGACATCGCACGACTCTGGCGCTTTCTCCTGGCATGACTCCATCTCATGATTGTAAATGGTGTCAATCAGAATTTACTTTTAAGCATTTTATTTTCTTCCTTTTTTTTTTTAAGTGGGCTATTATTTTTTATTCACATTTCACTTTGGCCTATTTGGCTCATTCTCCCCTTTTAACTCAAAGTTTGATGGTAGTGCTCTTTTATTTAACCCAAATAAAAGTTCTCGTTAATTTTTGTAAGATCAAAGTATAGTATATTTGGTGTAGGTTAACTTTTTATATCAGAAAAATTGCTTCTGTTTGTTTTTAACTTATGGTATAATTTTCTCGTAGGTATATTTTGGATTTATCCTTTAAGATGGACTCCAACTTTAGATTTGTTTTGTTTGTTTTTGTGTTCTCCCATTCTACTTTTTAATTTTTATATTGTTTTTCTATTAATGATATTAGAGTTAGAGACTTGGTGCATGACTTGTTTGAGGATTATCAACTTAATTGGGATTTTTTTTTTTTTGCCTTGACTAGTTGTCTTCTCTCCTCAATTTATTAAAAAAAAGGTATGATGTTATATATACATATATATATATATGTTGTGATTTTTTATAATTATATACGAAGTTATCTTGCTTGATAACAGATTCAGAAATTAGTTGTTTTGATAATTTTTTAAAGTTGTTTTGTTTTTAGTTTTTTAGGTTTTTTTTTGGTAGTGTTCAATACAATCTTTATTTTGCTATAGAAATCCTTTCCTCGCTATTTAAAATCTAAGTTGTGCACATTACTCAAATGTGAACATCTTATATATACTATTATGGGGTGGTAGAGCTGCATGGAATTTAGTGGGATACTTGTTCACACTCAATGTGCTTTCACTGAGAAAATCTAACTATTCCGTTATTTTGTCAGCTAACAATTACCAAATTTTCTTACAAATCTAAACCTTAAATTCACAGCATGTCATCAAAGCTTCACTTAAATCTCACTGTTGTCAAAACTTCATTCTAATAATTTTAGCACTGAATATTTTCTTCCCCTTGAGCCGGTTCTACAATTGGTACCATAGTTTGTTTATTTTTCATTTTTAAGCTGCAAAAGTCACGAATTCATATTGATGTGACGACAGTTTTTGTTCCGGGATTTGGGCGGAAAATGGGAAAGTTGACACTGACTTGGAAAGGCGTGTAAAAAAGTGCCAAATATGATTAATATTGGCATGCTAATATTAACTGAATGAAGTCATCCATCATCCAATCGGACCATCCTTATCTTTAGAGCTAATATTGTAAATATCTAAGCTCAAGTCATTACTTTCTTCATGCTGTTCATTGTCAGTATTAGTTGACTCACTAAAAACATTCCACTTTGTGGTATGATCTGTTGGGCTTTCAAAACAATTTTCACGAAAGTAGAGGAAATGTAGTTATGATGTGGAACACACCTAATAAAAATTTTCTCAAAACTTTTATAAAACATGCTATAGATTATATTAATTAAACGCTAGATAAATATATATAAGCCTTTATTTACCCAGATGAATACAAGAGACTGAAGTTCTTCTAGCAGGAAATGGATGTTCTCAACTCAAAATACGGGCTTCCTCGCCTAGTCCTTGACACAGAATAAACGAGCATGTGGGCGTTGGTGGAATTAAGGTTTCTAATGATCACTTACTAACTTTCAGTCACTTGTTAATCTCAACGCACAAGTAAAACAGGTCTAAGGATGAAGAACACTTCTTCACTCACTCTCTCTCTACGCGCCTAGTGAGGGTTTTCAGCAGAGATCTCTCAGTTTATCCAAGACTCATAATTATGCGTAGAATAAATGAAAGAGGCCTTTATTTATAGAGAATAGGAGACTCATCTAATTCTAAAAGCTTCCTTTATTTTAATTTTAAATATCAAATGTTTAATTAAAATAAAAGAGGATATTTTCTCTTTTCTTATCAGTATGTGACTACTACAAACAATGTCTTTTGCGACGAAAGAAAGTCGTCCCAAAAAGCTGATAGTCATCATAAATATATTTTTTATGACGACATGTTGTTGGCACTATGTCGTCGCTAATAACTAGTCGCAAATAATATATTTGCGACGATAATGTCGTCACAATTTTATTTATGATGACAAATAGTCGCAAAAAAGTCATCGCAATTATGTCGTCACAGTCGTCGATAAATATGACATGGCAACAATTTTTAGAGCAACAATTTTGAAAAAATTCGTCGCAATAACTTGTGCTGATGCTGACATAGACTTGTTTTTTTGCAACAGCTTTTTGAAAGTTGTCGCAAATATCTTAGTTTTTAGTCGTCATAATTTATTTTTTAAAAATATTTTATTTTAATATTTAATAGATTTAAACTTTTAATATTTTAAATAGGAATAATCGAATTATAATAATAAAAATAAAAATTTAATATTAAAAAAGACAGTTGATAATACATTGTTTTAATAATAAAACAAAAATCAAACCAAACATAGTGTGTTAAAATATTGACCAAAGAAAAAAAAAATAATCTAATCTCCTAAATTTACAAGCATTGTCAATACCATCATTGTTGTCGTCAACTGCATCTGGAGGAAGCTAAGGACCTGGTCAAACAAAAGTTGGTGAAGTCATCACTGGTGGGAGTTAGGCTCCAGGTACTGATTGGCCCACCAACGACTCGTGTAGCTTTGGTACAAAGTCATGTTGCACTCAACCAATCTCCACAAAAAATATTCCAGATGCGGGTCAACAGGCGTCAAAAATGTTTCATCCGACCGAGGAGCTACAGGATGAACCATCGCCCACATGAGAGTAAATCCTATATGGGAGTGTAGGGCCTAGTCTAGTCCTATGTCCTCTACATCTACCTAGGGCATGCTCCAAAATTCCCTCCTTGTTAAGCATAAGGGCTACTGAAGAGGAAGCAGATTGTGTCATTTGGGTTTGTCTCTCCTGCTCTGTCATATTCTACATAAATAACATTTTATGCATGTTATAAATACACAGAGCAATTTGAATAAGAGAAGATCGTATTGAAAATTTAAAGTACTCACAAAAGTCTACTATGCTTAGGGGTTAACTATCATTAACGTTGTCATTGTCTTCGGAGTCATCATCTTCGACTTCAACGTACTCATCTAAAATTTTGTCATCCTCTTCTTACAAATCCAAATATTCATCTTCTTCGGGAGACTTGTCTTTTAAGATTGCATCAACATGGGATGTGACAACATGTAATGATACATTAGGGAGATTCCACGTCAAGGTGTCAATCTTTGATAGTTCCACTACTAATTCAACATTTGCAAACTTTGTATCTTGAACCACTACCACATTGTCCACATCTGCTTTGGGGAGATCCTGTGACGACCCGCCTTTTCGGGTAGTCACTTTACTTACTTAAACATCGTTTCGTAAACAGTAATCTTACTTACTTAGTAAGAAAATACTGAAATAAATTTTTTCTCTTTAAACGTTCTTTAAAACTGATGCGACCTCTGTCGCCAATCAAGTTGAGACATCGCTCAACACTTGTCCTTAAAATCATTTCAAATCGTTTCTTAAAACTTAATAAGAGACCATTATTAAATCATAGCTTAAAACTTGGAATACATTCCTTAAAACTCTGATTTTCTTTAAACTTTGAAAACACAACATTAAACAATGAAAAACTTTTTCTTTACATAGCGGAAGCAAACAGTGATGGTATCCATACCCAAATCTTCGCATCTGTCCTCCGCAGCACTCAGCTCTTTTAACGAGTCCTACTGGTCATCCATAAAACTACCTACAGCATGAAGAAACTTTTTATGAGCTTTCGCTTAGTAAGTTCAAACAAAATCTCACAAAGCATTTAAACATGCTTTTAAAAAAAAACCTTCCTAGAACGTTTCCCATAAACGTTTTCCTAACGTAATTGCTATAACGTTTTTCATAGACGCTTTTCACAAAATATCTAACATAAAATAATCCTCATATTGCTCTTCATAATGTCATTCATGTTTTCATAAACATTTAATATAAAACATTCCTCAGAATGTTTTTCATAGCATATAAATGTTTCACAATAAACAAATCAAATACAATCACAATGCAATTTATGCTCAATTATGAATTTTCGATTATGAGCATTTTATGACCATTCTTTCTTACTTTGACTTTTTATCCTTGTTCTTTTTATTTTCTTATCTTACACTTTAACTTTCCACTTTTCGTTCCTTAACTTTCTTTATCTTATAACTTTTAGTGTTCGTACCAACATCTTTAATCATGAGATCATAAACGTGATGCTTCCCTTGTGGAAGACTTAAGACCATCGAACTTCGAGGTCGTATACCTCACATATGGGAGGCCAAACTTTAACAATGCTTTTATTACCTCACAACGAGGAGGTTGATACGACACTTTCTTTTCAACTTTACGTTACATTCTTATTAATCTTAGTGAGCACATCAAATGCAACCACATCATATGCAAATACACTTGCAAATCATTGCTGGTACTATAAAATCTATTGCATAACAAATGCAACTTAAAATGCAAACACATTTTGATAATCATAATTTGTACTCTAAAACTAATTGCATAAAAAATACAACTTATTGCATAACAAATGCAACATATAACGCAATCGCATTTTGCGAATCATAACTTATATTCTGAAACTTATTGCATAACAAATGCAACATATTGCATAATAAATGCATCATATAACGCAATCACATTTTGCGAATCATAATTTTTATTCTGAAACTTATTGCATAACAAATACATAATATAACGCAATCACATTTTGCGAATCATAACTTTTATTCTGAAACTTATTGCATAACAAATGCAACATATTGCATAACAAATGCATCATATAACGCAATCACATTTTGCGAATTATAATTTTTATTCTGAAACTTATTGCATAACAAATGCATCCTATAACGCAATCATATTTTGCGAATCATAACTTTCATTCTGAAACTTATTGCATAACAAATGCATCATATAACGCAATCACATTTTGCAAATTATAATTCTTCTTTGAAACATATTGCATACAATGTAATATATCACAATCACATATTGCATATTATAACTTTTATCCTAACACATATTGCATACAAATGCAATATATTACGCAATGATATATTGCATATCATAACTTTTATCCTAAAACATATTGCATACAAATGCAATATATATCGCACTCACATATTACATATCATAAGTTTTATCCTAAAACATATTGCATACAAATGCAATATATTACGTAATGATATATTGCATATCATAACTTTTATCCTAAAACATATTGCATACAAATGCAATATTTTACGAAAATCACATATTGCGTATCATAACTCTAATCCTAAAACATATTGCATACAAATGCAATATTTTACGCATTCACATATTGCATATCATAACTTTTATCCTAAAATATATTGCATACAAATGCAATATTTTACGCAATCACATATTGCGTATCATAACTCTTATCCTAAAATATATTGCATACAAATGCAATATTTTACGCATTCACATATTGCATATCATAACTTTTATCCTAAAATATATTGCATACAAATTCAATATATTTCATAGCAATGCTTCACAAAACTTATAACTTACATTATAACACATTATGCATTGTCGAAATGCAGGATTATACTAATCCTATTTCGTATCTATGTTGCACATCTGCATCTAGATCATAATTTGGTACGTAAAAACTGGTCAGTAAGTTCATCTTTTTATTGTTCAGTCTATAGCCCTTTTATCATCTAGTCATTCTAGACTAGTGACAAGGTTGATTTAAAACATGTTTACGTACCTGTCTGAAAACTTCTAAGGCTCATAACAACGCTTAACTTTCTATATCTCTCTTGAACATGTCTAGCCTTTCCTAGGGGTGCAATAAAAGGAAAACTAGCTTTTATCTTCTTCTTTTTTTTTTGTATTCATAAAGTCTCTGTCTTGGCTCTGCTTTTGTGACCTCGCTATCGGTCACGAGAAATTTCTAAATTTTACTTGATTATCTAAATCGTTCTCACGATTTCTAATCGAACCTAGGGTGTCTTATAGTAATTTTTCTAGTTTCCTATAGGCAACTTGAAGATTATATCCTTAATGGATTTCTTATGGACCTTATTGTGCATATCCATTATGCACTACATAGTATTGTACTTATATACTATATCTTGTTACACTATAGATAACAAGCGTTAATCATAACATTCTTATCCATATTATTTGCTCGTATAAGTATTATACTTGCATATCATATTCATAAACATATCATACATATACATGTCATTCGTACCATACTTTCACATTTTATACTTTCATATATTACTCATACTCATGTCATTCATATCATACTTTCACATTTCATGCTTTCACATATTATTCATACTCATGTCATGTCATTCATATCATACTCATGTCATTCATATCATACTTTCATATTTCTTGCTTTCACATATTATTCATACTCATGTCGTTCATATCATACATCCATTTGTCGTTCATACTTTCATATCGTAGAGTTGCTATACATTTTTCTTCTTTGAATAGCAACTATTTCATATTATATTCATATAATACTTTAAGTCATGTCACATTTATGGTACACATACCAATCATAGTTCATAACATTCATTCATATCAATATGTAAATAGGCTTCAAACATAACGGTTGCAAATTCATTGCAAATCCTAATTTGTACTTTAGAGCTTTTTTGCATGATAAGTGCAAATACACTTTAAAAACAACTTGCATAACCATTGCAAACTCATTTACAAATGCATATGGATGCATTAAAAACTATTTACTTCATGCTGTAGGTGAAATCTGAACTTACCCGGACTATGCCCTAGCGTTCTCTATTACGTTCCTTTCTCGTTCCTTTTCCTTCCATTGGTCGGCTTTTGTGTCCTGATCATACGACAGCCGACTCATTAATTAACTTTCTTTTTATCAATCCACTTGATTGATAATAAAACGTAAACATTAATCATTCTTTCCTTTTAACTTGACTAGTATACTTTCGTTTACCCTTGTCTTTACTTAACCTTATAACCCATCGGTTTACCTTTCCTTCACTTAGCTTTGTAACCCATCGGGATTACTTTTCCTTTTAACCTCGTAACCCATCGATTTACCTCTCGTTTACTTAAAACATCTCTTATTAAATCTCTAGTCTCACATGACCGTTACGTTACTTAACGTATTACGAAACATTTTTTGTCTAATAATGTTATGCTAAATCGGAGTGTTCGACTCCGTTCTAGCCGTTTCCTTAATAATGACGATTTTACCCTTAACGGGTTTTTCGTCACCTTATAACGTTATAAAACTCATTCTCACATAAAATAGTGTAACAATCACTAATCATGCATTTCATAAATTTCTATGAAAGCATCTAAAACAGTTCATACTGTAGGCGAGATTTCTACTTACTTGAACTCCAAGCTAAGCAAATCCAGTTGTATCTCGCTGCATCTACAGTTTACGAAGCATCCTCTGCAGTGCTCCTCGAGCGACCATGAATATCTAAGAATGCTTCCTGGAGATCATACATTCTTGAAACAGTCATTCTGGACTCTGATACTGCTGTTTGAATCACCTCGATCTGCGTGCAGTTGGTACCAGATGATTTTCACCAGAGTGGAATTAGCTCAAAGGAAGGTCACCATTGCGTTCAGAGCGTCGAAACGAGTCAGGAGGCTGTCTCGGATCTTCGATCGGAGGTCCCGATCACAAAAATCTGAAGTCGCCGTTGATCGGCCGTTGAACGGCGTTGACCGACTTTGACCGCCGTTGATCGGCGTCAATCGGGGTCCGTTGGCAGCTGGGCTCAGGCCTACCCCCCCTAAATCGACCCTTTTGAGTCCAATGGCAGTGTCAATTTCACCTAATTCCGCCTCTAACATAGTGGGTCGGAGCTCGACATTGATGGCAAAAATGGAGGCTCCGATGATGACTTTCTGGCGATGGAAACCCGAAATTGGCTGAGGGCTTTTGCTACCCATCATCCTATGAGCATTTCCCCTCACCCAATTTGAAGAAACGTGGCTGGGAAGAGCAAAAACCGAGGCTCCCGCGGCGGTTGACGGCGGCGTTGGTCGTTCTCCAGCGAAACGGGCTCCTTCTGTGCAATTGAACGAGGGGTTTTACTCCCCTTGATCCTCTGAACTTATTGGGAGGGGTGGTGTCGGCCACCTCCTTCGGCAAGGCAGAGTTCCACCGTGGGGGCGGTGGCGTACGGCGGCGATAGGCTGGCGGAGCAATCCGGCCGTTGTTGAGCTGCCACCAAGGGTGGGTTTTGTTTCTCTCATCACGGTGGTCGTGTAGGAACAAGAATCACGTCGATCGAACGTCGAACGGCGAAAATATCTCATCGGAAAGAAATGGGTTTTGCCGCCACTTTGGGCGGCGCGTGTGGCCTCCTCCGGTGGTGTTTTGGGTGGCATGGCACTTCGTTGGACTCAGCTCGTCGAGAGCTTTCCATTGGCACGGGAGGTGTCGAAAACGGATGCCGAAATCTTGAACGAGATTCGAGGAGAGAGAGAGAATCTAGAGAGAGAAAGTAGAGAGAGAGAGTCCCGAATTTTCTCTCAATTTTTTGATTTTTCCTTCTTCTTTTTTCATTCTTATAAAACAAAATTATGGTCCATACAGTCCAATTTTGTACTGCATGACCTTAAGCAGTCTAATTCTTATACTGCTTTGCTCTAATACTATATAATTTTCCATGTTATTATACAGTATTTTTCTTTAATTGTACTTTTTATCTTAATATAATCCTTAATTTAATGCATTTTTAATGCATTAAAAATCTCAGGTGTTACAGATCCCATATATGCTAATGTCCAAAGTGTTCAACAACTTTCCAATTTGGACCGTTAAACAAACCATATACATAGAACACTTGTTCTGCTTGAGATATAAGTATGAATGGTTCATTCTCATACTAGAGTCTTTAACGAAAATGCTTGTTCTATTTTTATATTGTTAAACTCTCTTCTTTTCTGAACGAGTGTTGAACCACTTACACTTGAAAAGAATAATATAAATGAACAGTTGTGTAGTATGTACCTCTTGGCTTTATTCCACGACTGGTTATCTAATGTGATCAAGGTCATCTTCCTAATTGGACGACAATGAGTATCGAAGACAGAAATCTTGTTGTTACCAATTGTATTAAAGACAATGTTTTTGTTTTTAATTTTGACTTTTTTTGTGACTATAAAGTCACATCTCAAAACTTACCACCTCTTAAATTTTATGATAATTTTATCATATTTTATCAATTTTATGCAATTTTATCCAATTTATGATAATTTTATTGTTCTTATTATTTTCAAAATAAAATTATAATTTTAATAAACATTATTGCTATTGTAATTATTTATCCATTTGTAATGACATATAATTTTAAATTCAATTCATTCTTTCAAATCAATTAATTAAAACAATATATTAATTAATTAATCCTTAACAATAATATTATAATTATTAAACTATGATATTGTTCACTAATTTATAATAACGATTTAGTATATTATTTTACTTTATACTTAATTAATTAATTAATTAATTAGTTCATTAATTATTAATTAAAATTTTTTAGTTTCTTATTTTTATTTTTAGTTTGTAATTAAAAATTACAATTTTTTAATTTTTTATAATTTATTATTATTATTATTAATTTCGACATTTATTCTTTCAATTTTTTAATTTCTATAATGCATTAACAATAATTTCATACTATATTAACTTCAACAACAATCACAATCCTAAACAATAATCACAATCCAAATAATCCAATCATCAAATATCACAATTTTACAATTCCAAAAATCTAATTCTACAATAATCCACATTAAAACAATCTTATATCATACTATTCTAACAAAATTACAATCACAATTCATAATTCAATAATAATTCACAATCTAACTAACATATTCATAACTTCAAAAATTCAATTCACAACACAATTCTAAAAATATTTCAAATACCAAAAAAATAAAAACTTACATAATCTAAAACCCACAGAACGGGGGTTAGAAAACGAGGATGGCAGCGAAAACTTTGATAATGGATGGTTGGAAAAAAACCAAAAACTCAACCAAAAAAAAGTTTGAGGATTTTCTAATTTAAGGAGATTTCTATGATTATTGTTTAATAATATGAGTTTTTACAATACAAAACTCATGAATCTAAGAATTTTTAGAAGTTTGGGAGAGATTTGAGGCGAAATAGGGCGGAAAAAATGGAGAGAAATAGCAAAGGAAGAAGAACTCACTAGAAAAAAAGGGGAAAAGTAATCAAAACCACATCGTCCCATTTAATATGGGAAAAATGATTGACGAAGAACTCTTTTGCGACGACAGTTAAAAAATGTCATCACAAATAATATTCATTATAGCACCCTTTCCTCTACCAAAATTTTCGTGAAAAATTAAATTTTCACATTTTGTAATGACAAAAGTCGTCACAAATAATCTCACCACTATTGTGACTAATAATATGAGACAGCTATAAACCATTCGTATTTGTGACAACATGTAGTCGCAAATAAAGCACATTGTCATCACAAATAATCCCTCTAAAACTGTGAATGAAAGTGCAAGTAAGCTGAAAGCCATTAATATTTGCAACGGCAAAGTCACCGCAAATAACTATGCAATTATCACCGCATGTGACGACTCTATCGTCACAAATAACTAGGTAAATTGGCACAAGCCCCTTGACGCCAAGAATATTTGGTGCCAAAACACTAGTTGCGACGATATGTTTGTTGCAAATATTAATAGTTATTTGCTTTCTTTTTTGCGATGACATGTCGACGCAAATAACCTTTAGATGCGACGACATGTGGTTGTAAAAACTTGACTTAATTGTGATGTTTTGTCATTGCAAAGAAGGAAATATTTGAGACAACAATTGTCATGGCAAAAAATTTTGTCACTTTTAGCCCTATTTGTAATAATGTGTGGCGCTACCCATATACAGATACTCTATATGTGTATGGCACCAATTGAGGAGAAGAAAGAAAGAAAATCTGCTTGTTACCCAATCTTGTTCGTTTCCAAATTTGAATTAATTATATTTGTCCAAAAATAGAAGTTTTAAATATGGGAACTTGTCAATCATGCTTTAGACTGCATAGGGAATATTCCTCTGTGCAGTGTGCCGTCACACACAGACCTACTGTGTGTCTTTCAAAATTAATTTTTTATTATTAAATAATCTTATTATTTAACAATTATAAATTAATTCATAATTAATTTACTTTGAGTAATATTTAATTTAAATTCTCTGATTCTAAATTAATTAATTAAATCAATAAATTTACTTATTCCAACAGTGTTAATAACGATGGTGGGAGGTTAATAGACCCATAATATTAATTAAACTCTTTAATTAATATATTACTTTTTTATTAATTCTAATGTAACTTCATTAAATGATTGGAATCACATTCTTGAAATCATAGATATAATTACTCATTTCTTGAAAATGTCCACTTGATACAGTTATTACATATAAATTAAATATTCTATAAATAATTCATAATTATAGCTAGATAAAATCCGTTAACCTCTATAATTACTTCTTTGTCCTTAAGTGCTATTGATTCACTAATGAATAATAAATTCATGAACTTAATCATGAATTGAGTGCTCATATTATTCAAGATCTGAATCAATTCTCAAGAGAATTATTTATCTGCTTCTCCTTAGAAAAGGAATGGAGTTTATCTTGTAATATTAGCATTTCTAGCTACTAACTTCACTATGCCTCCAAAATGTAAGGGATAGAATTAGATTTTTGAATCCGTATCGAGTAAATCAAAAGACATAATTCCATATATAGAAGTCCGCTAATAACTTAGGATTAAGATCATATTATATATGACCCATCAGTTTGATGTGATTAGAACTTGCTATATTTCACGAAAATTATTAGTTGTTCATATCACATCATGTCCTGGTCTTAAATAATCTCATTAGGTATAGTGCACTCATTTAATGACTCACTTAATGAAAATAACAAGCATTAGTAACGCTCAATTAAAAATTTCATACTTTGATTGAATAATTAATTATGTATTACTAATCATTTCAATTATCATTCTTAAATATTATTCTCTTGTATATAACACTAATATACAATATTTTATGTCACATAAATAATTATGAAATTTTAATGATATTCATAAAGTATTCAAAATATATGCACACAAATATAATGAAAAATTCACTTTATTTATTTATAAAGATGTCCTTTATAAAACATCATATGTTTGGGCCATCTATCCTAAGGTGATACACATCATACCGAGGCATGTATTATTCCTCTCCATTTGACTCCTTAATTCTAAACTATTACTCATATTCTTCTCCTTTGTATGATTACTAACAAGATTCTATTGAGATTATCCTTGAAAGACTCAAATTCTCATCAAAGGATTCAAGATTGGGATTATCCTCAAAATACTTGGACATAGGCTTAAGTATAAGCATGGGTTTAGGATCAACCTCAAAAAGCACATCAGCTTCCCCATAAAATACATACTCATCAACATTGAGATCTACCATCACTAAAGCTGGACATATAGATATTAAAATCGTTACTTGACCATGATCTTAAAACATCTTGAAGAGCTCTTAATTACTTTCAATTTGGAAAAAATCATAATATCCTACACTCTTTCAATAAGAGTCTATTTTCTTCTTATACCAATATCTCTAGCAAGAGATCTTCTAAATCAAAGAAGGAAATGTGAAAATTGTTCCCCTTATTAAAATAATTCGCAGTTGCCAACATAGCTCAACATCCAGTCCTCCTTATAAACTGCCCTCATGATGAACTTTGATGGTGTAAATATTAAACACAAAACATTTAATTACCATTGAATCAAACAATAAAATCATACATATTTTTATATCACATAATAAAATCAAACATACCAAGGGAACATAATAGCACAAATCATCCATTCAACTAACTTCAAATACACAAATAAGCCTACATCTAATCATCACAGACACTCAAAATTAGTTATATTGAGAGTAAATTTTTAAACAAAATTTTCAAACCCTAGATAATTAAATAAACCCTAAACTAAAAAAAAAACGTCCACACACTTTCTAATCAAAATGCACAAAATATGTAATATATTAACAAAACCCAAAAAATATATCTGTTAATAATAACCAATAAACATTTATTAAAAAAAACTGTCTCATGCATAATAAAAAAACTGATTAAAAAATCTTCCTTCCACTAATCCCAAATGCATTTCCCAATTTCTTCCGCTGATCCTAAACCCACTACCCTATTTAGCAAAAATAATTGAAACAACAAAAGTCCATAACCGCAAAATAAAAACCAAAAAATATACAAACAAGAAAATTGAACGCTTAGATTAGAGAGATGACTAGTGCCTTTAGGCCAACAAATTAGCATGGAAAAGTCTAGACGTAGCAAAAGTTGGTCTCCATGAGCAAGAAATCAGTAAAATTTTCAGAGAAATTCAGTTTAAAGAGACAGAGGAAGGGAGAAATATAAATAGATTTTAGGGAAATAGGGTTTTACAAATAAAAAATCGTTTTATTTTTTACTCTAAAAGACCAAGGTCAATTTTGAATTTTCACCCAAAGAGTGGTTCATATGCGTGTTACATAAGAGGGATTTTAATGGACATCCATCAAAAAATTATCCTTTTGCACCTAGAAACAAAGGTTTGTCTTAGTTAATGATGAGACTGTAAAAGTTTATATTTTACAAGGCTAAAATTATTTATTTATATTTTTATTTCTTATTAAATCCTCTAATCAACAACATTTTTGTATTAATAAGTATTTTTACATCTAAGTGTAAATATGTTTAAAAATATGTTTTTAGTGTGTTTATTTGTTTAATAATATTTTTGATAATTTTTAGAGTCATTTCAGTGTGTTAAATATATGTTTAGTATGTAAATAATCAAAACTATAAAACTAATTAGGGATAATTTTATTTTGAATCTTAACGTATTTTATTGTGTGTTTTGAGTTCGTAAATATATTTTATTATATTTTTAATAATTTTCTAAAAAAAATTTTAAGCCTTAGAAATCATACTTATGTCAAACTGAAACAGACTAGAATTTTAAATGTTTGTAATTATTTTTATGTGTTTTAATGTAAAATAAATATTTTTAATAATTATTGTAAATATTTGTTTGTAAAATAATTAATTTTAGTGTGTTTATGAATTTTAGATTTAAAATTTGGAGGAAAAAACAAAGCAAAACGACGCAAAAAGGGCAAAAAAAGACCTCAAATGCACAAGAAATAAAAAAAACAAATTAAAAATCAAAATTAGAACACATGGCAGCACTAGGACCGTTAGATCGCGCCACCAAGACGATCTCAGCCATTCGTTCCATGCCAGCTGTCACCATTATCTTAGATCCAACCTCGTATCTGATGCGGTGTTTCCCACGTACACACGTATCGTATCCGTTAGATCAAAGTACTGTAGACTAATCCAATGGTCTGCATAAAATAGTTTACTCTAATCTTATTGACTCGATCCCAGACGCAATTTTAGTCAGTAGTCAATGCAATCAGTGGCTTTCGTTCCTCAATCTTTTACGCATGATACACCAGATTCTAAAGCTTAATTTGCATAATAACTAGAATTGAATTATGTGAAAGGAGAAGAAAGTTTTTATAATCAGTCTTCGTTGATCAATTTGGCTATGGGAAGGAAAAATAAAAATAAAATAAATAAAAATAAAATAAATAAAAATATCATTAAAAATCTTCAATAGTGAAAAAATTTCACTATAAAAAGGGGTTCTCTCCCCTCATTTATGCACACCTCAATGGGGGAATTCCCCCTTCTTCTTCTTTGTCTTCCTTTTTGCTAAGTTAGACTTAGTAGTGTCTCCCCTTTTGAGAGTAGGTACTGTTAGGGTACTCCTCTGACCCTACTTTAAATAATAAAATAATGCCTAAATTAGTGTAAAGAGTCTGGTGAGGCAGAGAGACGATCTTCTATACATCGTATTTTGGTATGGATTTTAATTTTATGTCTATTTTGTCATGCTTATATTTTTATGAAATAAATTATATTTCTATGTTTTTAATCATTATTATTAATGTTGTTGTGCTGTCTAATTCTTATATAAATTCAGTCATGCTTTTTTTATGTCATTTAATTGTGTTGCATAATTAATATTAATAATACTAAAATCATGCTTGCTTATTAAGTTGAGTTTTTTCTACATTATAGACATGGACTAGCGTAGTAAATGCTTGGTAACTCTTAATTTATTATCTACAGATAATGACATAGTGTATTCTTAAACCAATTAATAAGACGAGGTACTGTCGAAATTAACGCAATAATTTATTCCATTTAAATGTAATAATTTTGATTTGTTATTATCTCTTCTATCTTAAAATTATGTTATTATAATTGTAGTAACAACAGTTATAATTTTCATAATTAGTGCATCAAATCATTAATCAGAAATGATTATTTTACTACTTTTTATTGGAAAACCCTTACTGCATTATAGTTTGCTATATTGTTACTTTAGGTCGACTTATAAAATTAGTAGAAGTGTTCAAAAAGTAGTATGCAATGGAATTTTAAAATTTTTTTATACCAGAGTATTTTCTAAAACACAAGTTTGATACATTATATGCATAAATTAACAAGATCTTACTAACCTTGTCTGTCAAAAAGCTCCCACAATCGATTAAGAGAAAAGACGTTGTAGAAGGACCTCAACCTACTGGCATTCTTTGCTATTATCTATCCACAATTGGTGTGTGTGTGGACACACTCATACAGGTCTTCTACAAACGACTCTCTTTCCAACCAATTGAGGATTACCTAGAACTACCGCTCGTGATTTGTGAACAATAGTTCTCTAAGGAAGTTTCAGAGATTCACAGAAAGGATGCTCACTCTTGATCTCTTAACTGATCTAAATAACTTATGAGTCTCACTCCCCTATTTATAGAGGTTAGGCCTAAGGGTCAGTCATTATCAGAAAAGGCCTTAAAAATTTGAAACAGGATCAAATCCGGATCAGTATCTGATAAAATTTGCATTTAAAAAACATGTGATCATAAATCATTTGGTCGGCAGGCAGAAGCAACAGATCGGCCTGCCAAACTTATGATTTTTGATCCCTGCGAATCTTAATTTCCCACTCAAGATTCTTGGGATAGAGTCTTAGTTTTAATTCAAATAACCTAATACAGAAGTTATTGCATCAAAACAGTCAAATCTAAATAATCTCTAAGAAAATAAATATCCTTGATAATTCAACAAGTTTATCTTGAATTAATTTGTTCAAAATTAATCCAACTAATAAATACACATGAATTATCTGATTCTACCAAATTTCAGCCAATCTGATTATTTGACATAAGTCACAAATTTATTAGAAAAGCACACCGTATCATTACAGGATTTATTACGAGCTAGCAAAAGGGACCTAATAGACCTATAATAGTTCAAGCTCTCGATAATTATGAAACCCAATATCTGAGATATACATTTCATAATTGTTAACTCTAACGCTACTCCACTAAAGCTTAAAGATGTATTCTCGAACTACATAGAATTATGAACCCTGAATAGCTAAGTCTCCATGATATATCATAATATATTGTATCCTCATAAGATTATCCATAATCGGCTTAAGGATAGATTCTGTCTTACCTTTCCGATTATTTTTCTCTTACGATCCATTATCTCACCATTGGAAAACTTACCATCTAAAGACAGTATACCATTTGGTTACACGTATGTATCCAAATGGTTGAGCGCTCTAGTTTTCAATTACAAGATAACGCATATAAGATGATATCAATGACTCCTAAAGAAGAGCTGTGGATTCTATATTTATGAATAATAAGTCTACGCTATCAAGAGTCATGCCTCTAACATACCGGCATGCGTACCAATATAAAAATGTAAATGTCACCATTTGGTACATCAAAAGATATAAGTTAAGACAACGGGCCCATTATTCATCTCAGAATTAAGATACAACACATATGATTGTCTAAAGTGAATTGATTTGCTGAGATAGAATTATTAATCCAAATCAATTACACTTTATGTCCTGATCCAATGCATCATCATCTATGACAATGCACCAATGTTTCTATTCATAGAGTCCACCTCTAATGGCCAAGACAAACCATCTTCTGTTAGGGATATAGACAACATAACAATCTTTACATGAATAAAACGCCCAACTTTATTCCCTCAATTGCAGATCTTATGATTTAGATCGTCACCTTTAGAATCATGTCTTCCACATAATCTGTCCATCATATGCCTGATTCTAAAGGTTTAGACTGACAGTTTCAGACTTTTATTTGCTTATTATACATTCAACAAATATGAACGTGAAGAGGATAACAATTTGGTATACGGATAATAAATAAACTCTTTATTGATAAAAATGTCTCAAAAAACATATTATCTTTACTTTTTAGGGCATATATGTCTAACAAAAAGTGTTTGCAATTAATGCAAAAAGATATAATAAATCAAATGCTTAGATATTTATTATTCAGTGTTAAAATTCCAAATCACTCAAAGCTTCACCATTTTAATTTTATGTTTTAAATCTTATTTAAAAATTGTTAAAAATTATTTTTTTCTTTGAAATCCTGATAAAATCACCCTTGCATTTTTCAACGTGAAGTTGTCAATCCTACAAGTTTCCTACCTTACTATAGATACGACAACCTTTTTATACTACAAACGTCTACTTTTAAGAATCATTTTGGACAACACAACAATTAAATAAAAAATTGAGACTAAATTCTCACTTTCGTGAAAGGTTAGGGACTAATGAACTAAATTCTTAAAGATAGAGATGTGATGAACACAACAATAGCTTTAAGTGGAGAGAGATGGAGGAGAAGAGAGAGAATGAGTATTAGGGTTTCTTTTATATACGGATTTGCACCTATAAAGGGTATATACTAAGATCATATGAATTTTTGGCCTATTAATTTTTATTCATCTTTTTATTTGGCTTATTTATCTCCTTTTTCCCTTTAATGAGGTCTATAATACAACACAAAATCCATAATTTTGTATTCATTATTAATTTGCATAATCACTAGATTAAACTACAACGAAGATCTTATAAGCTTATGTTATCATTTAACATCAATATTTAATCCAATCTAATATCACCAATTTGATACATTAATTTAAATATTAATTTCAAAATTGTTCCATTATAGACATGAGATTGCACTCCATAGAATAATAAGAATTTATAAGAAAAATATTTTTGCACTCTATAGAATAATAAGAATTTATGAGAAAATATAAAACTGTTTTATACACGTCTTTTTAACACATGACACACTATTCATATATCATGCGTATTTGTTTAGTTTCGAATTGGTATGATCATTTGTCCAATTTTATTATATCTTTGACCTTAAGCCTACTAGTTGCTTTATTGATTACCTCAACATAATAGAGTATATTTGTTAGGATTATATTTCTAAGCTTTTTGTTGACCTTTAGTTTTAAAAATATTTCTATTTGCTAATTATTTGCTGCTAATTAACTCCATTCAAATTGTTTGTATCTATATTGATTTGTTTGTTTCATTCTTTTATTTTGAATTTAAATTTTTGTTAAAAATCCAGATTTGTGTATTTAAATTTAAATTTAAGCTAGTTGTTTAGGGCTAATTTTGAGTTGATTTAATTTCAATTTTGTGGTTAAAATTTAATCTTGTGATTATTTAAATTTTGTCAGGAAATATTGATTGTGTAAATTAGGGGTAACCAAAAAATTCGACAATCTTACGAATCCGATTTAACCCACCCAATGAAATCCTAGATAATCTGAATCCTAAGAATCCAAATAAGAATTCCTATTAACCTACTCAATCTGATTTTTTATTGGGTGGGTTTGGGTTGGATTTTTTATAATCTGAGATAATCCAAACCGACCCAATATACAATATATAAAAAAATATTTATTATATATATATTGTAATTTTTATGTGCTATTATACTAAAAAAAACCTTTATTTATAGTAACATAGTTTATAAAAACTTTTTCTCATTAGTTCTAGACTTCTAGTTTTTTTTTTTTTTACTTTTTTCTAATACACGCTGCACATTACGCTACATAATCCCTTAAAAAATAAAAATAAAAATAAGATTTCACCATTTTCTACTCCAATATACACCCTTTGTTTGTATTTTGTTCACAACCCTACCTATCTATTGCTTCACTTCAAAGTCCTAAAAAAACCCTCTCTCTCATTACGTACGTTTAAACGGAAACGCTCAGAGTTAGATATTGACAATTGTGCTACATGTTGGTTATGGTTGATATTTACTAACTAAAAATATATTTGTTTTCTTTGTTTTTATTATGTTTGTTTATGAAGTATGACTTAGGTATTTGAGCTTCATTAGACATCGAATATATGATGAATTTTACTTTTTTTTATATACATTTCTTATTTTGGTAAATTTCTAGTTTGAATTTTTTTTCTTCTTTGTAATGCTCAATCTGATCAACCCACCAAATCCACCCAAACTTTAATCGGGTGGGTTGCTTTTAAAGTTTAGGTTCATTGGGTGGATTAGATTTAAAATTAACCCATCCGAACTTTAATTGGATGATTGAAAAATTCCTAAATCCACCCAACCTACCCAACATTCATCCCTAGTGTAAATTTGAGAGTTGGTAGTTAAAGTTTTAAACTAATTTTAATTTGAAATTTATGGAGTTGATTTTCCTCAAAGCTAGTTAGGTTCATCGATGATTAACTCTGATTGTTTTATGATTTTTTATTTGCAAAGATTGATTTGGTGGTCATATTTGTGTTTTAAACTGATATGTTTTTTATACTAATGTATAACGAGTTTTCTAGTTCAAATTTATTTGAATGGCAATACAAGCTTGTCTGTTAACACGGAACATAGTTTTTGTGTAGTTTAAACTGCTTGTTCATGTTGGAAAAGTAATACACAGTGGAATTTTAAAATTTTTTCATACTAGAGTATTTTCTAAAATACAAGTTTGACACGCTATATGCATAAATTAACCAGATCTTACTAACATTGTTTGCTAAAAGGCTCCTGCAATCTATGAAGAGTATAATGTTTGAGAAAAGCCTCAACCAACTGGTCTTCTTTGCTATCCTCTATCCACGATCGGTGTGTGTGTGGGCACACTCGTATAGCTCTTCCATAGGTGGCTCTCCTTCCAACTAATTAAGAAATACTCAAAGCTATAGTTCGTGATTTGTGAACAACAGCTTTTTAGGGAGTTTTAGAGTCTTACTAGCAGAGTACTCACTTTAGATTTCTCAACTGATCTATATAACAATGAGTCTCACTTCCTTTTTATAGATGTTGGGCCCAGGGGTCAGTCCTTATCAGATAAGGCCTCAAAAATTTGAATCAAAATCAATATCAGATAAGAAATCATATCTGAAAACATTTGATCAGAAATCATTCGGTCGGTGGGCCGAACTAGCAGATCGGCCTGCCGAACTTACTTATTCGGTAGGCCAAACCTGAAGACTGGCCTACCAAACTTACAATTTTTGATCCCTGTAAATCTTTATTTCCCACCCGAGATTCTTGGGATAAAGCCTCAATTTTAATTCAAATAACCCAATAGAGAAGTTATCTAATTAAAACATTCATATCTAGATAATCTCTAGGAAAATAAATATTCCTAATAATTCAACAATTTTATTCAAAATTAATCCAATCGATAAACATACATGAATTATTTGATCCCAATAATTCAACAAGTTTATCTTGAATTAATTTTTTACAAAATTAAGTCAATCGATAAACACACATGTATTATATAATCTTATCGAATTTCAACCAATCTGATAATTTGACATAAGTCACCAATTTATTAGAAAAGCATGTCATTTCGTTATGGGATTTATTATCAGCTAGCAAAGGAGACCTGATGGACCTATATAGTTCAAGCTCCCGATCATTGTGAAACCTAATATCCCAGATATACATTTTCTAATTATCAACTCCAACGCTACTCCACTAAAAGCTTAGAGCTACATTCTCGAACTATATAGAATTATGAAGCTCGAATAGTTAAGTCTCCATGACATATCATAATGTATTGTATCCCCATAGGATTATCCATAATTGGCTTAAGGATAAATTTTGTCTTACCTTCCCGATAATTTTTCTCTTACGTTCCATTATCTCACCATTGAAAAACTTATCATTCAAGGACAGTATACCATTAGGTTACACGTATGTATCCAAATGGTTAAGCGTTGCAGTTTTTCAATTACAGGATAACGCATATAAGAGGATATCAATAACTCTTAAAGAGGAGCTATGGATTCCATATCTATGAATAACAAGTCTATGCTATCAAGAGTCATGCCTTCAATGTATCAGCATGCGTACCAACATAAAATGTAGATGTCGCCCTTTGGTACATCAAAAGACATAAGTCAAAACAACAAGCCCACTATTTATCTCAGGATTAAGATCCAATACATATGATTGTCTAAAATGAATCAATTTACTAAGACAGAATTTTTAATCTAAATTAATTCACTTTATGTCCCGATTTAATACATCGTCACCTATGACAATGTGCCAATATTTCTATTCATGGAGTCTACCTTTGATGGTCAAGACAAACCATCTCTCGTTAGGGATATAGACAATATAACAATCTTTACATGAATAAAGCGCCTAACTTTATTCTCTCGATTGTGGATCTTATGATTTAAACCGTCACCTTTAGAATCATGTCTTTCGCATAATCTGTCCATCATATGCCTAATTCTAAAAGTTTAGACTGACAGTCTTAGACTTTTATTTGCTTGTCATACATTCAATAAATACGAATATAAAGAGGACAACAATTTGGTTTATGAATAATAAATAAACTCTTTATTGATAAAAATGTCTTCAAAAATATATTACATTTTTACTCCTTAGGACATACATGTCTAATAATCTTCCACTTGCACTAAGTGAGTAAATATGACAAATCTTGCATCTTCATAGCTTCCACATGCCTCTTAAAGACTCTCCCTATAAGTGTCTTCGTAAATTGATCAGCTAAATTGACATCTGACGCGATTTTGCACACAGCGACATGCCCACCTTCTACGAAGTCCTTTATCACATGATACTTTTGATCAATATGCTTACTCTTTTTGTGAAATCTTGGTTCCTTAGCATTAGCTACAGCCACACTATTATCACAATACAACAAAACCGCCTTATCCATACCAAGAACTACCTCAAGATTCTCAAGGAACTTGTAAAGCTACATTGCTTCCTTTAAAGCATCACTGGATGCCACATACTCAGCCTCCATCGTTGAATCTGAAGTGCAATCTTGTTTCACACTGCTCCAACTAATGGCCTCCATCATAGAATTATGTCTTCCGTATAATCTGTCCATCATATGCCTGATTCTAAAGGTTTAGACTAACAGTTTCAGACTTTGTTTGCTTGTCATATATTCAACAAACATGAACATAAAAAGGATAAAAATTTGGCATATGAATAATAAATAAACTCTTTATTGATAAAAATGTCTCAAAAAATATATTACATTTTTACTCCTTAGGGCACATGTTTAACAATTCATACAATTCTGGTAGTTGACATTAGGAGATTTGGATTGAGTTTAAATGCTAATTCTTTGTAGTTGAATTTTAAATTTAAAGTGAGATTAAAATCCGATCCGACCCTAAGTCAAGTAGAATGTATCTCTACCTTTCTGATACCTATGCTTTACTTGTTTAAGCAGATTACATTATGATACTTGAATTTTTAGAGCTTCATATTGAAAGAAAAACTAGAGCATTTCTTAGGCTTATAAACTTAGTTCTTAATCTTCTTTGGTTATGTATTTTGTCAATTCAGAGTAAGTCTAAGGAAGAGCTGAAGGTGAACTGCTCTCGGAATACATTAGTTGGACTACAGGCAAGTACTAAGTTTGAATACCTCAATTGAACCAAAGGTAAGTTGAAGACTTAGAGTGAGACGAGGAGTTTAACAGTGAGTTAGAAGGAGACATCATGGATTTTCCATTGGTAGAGTTTCTTAGGACACATTTGGTTTGAGTATTTGAATGAAGATTTAAATTTTTGTGAGAGAAAATACTGTAGCAAAATGATTCGAACTGTGATTCGAGTATCAAAACAAACGGGTCCTTAGTATTTTTACAATTCTAATATCTTGTAATTGTAAGTCACTGTTAATGAGATCCTTCTTTTATTTGGTGCAATTAACCACCGTAGTTTTTCTCGTAAGAGATTTTAACCATATTTAATAACCATATATATATATATATTATTTTATGCTTACTTACATGCTATAATTGTAATACTCTTCAAGCTAACTAACGAGCCCGTATAAAGCTTATTTAGTTAGGATAAGAAGCATTAACCTTTCAATTTCATTATTAGTGTTATGGTTTACTTAAAATACACATTTTAGTGTAAAAGAGTATTGAAACTATTGTTTTATTCATTTCCTTGTTTAAAATATATACATTATTCAAACTTAGTAATATGAACATAACTATACTATCACATTCAGACTTAGTAACGTATGTCTGTTTACAGAAACCATTATAAAGTTGCTAAGTTTTACAAAACAAAGTTCCAAAATACGTTTCAAAAGTTGCTCTAAAACATGGTAGGTGAACAAATCTCTGACCGACAGCTCTAGATACTCGATCAACTCCTAACCATGTACATCCTCACTTGCATTATAAGAACTATAATGAGCTAAAGCTCCGTAAGCAGAAACTAATGTATAAACATGAACATAGAATGAGAATGCAATCATATATTTTCTCTTATCAGTTTTCTTTCAACAATTGTTTCTTCTTTTGGGTACCCTTGGAGTGTAGTACTAAACTGGTAATGATAGATCGCGGCTTTCAGAACCTGGTCATCATAATTTGGCCAATGTAGTAACAATAATATGGGGTTTCCATCTTGGTCATTAGACCTCAGGTATTTGTCATATTCAGTCTTACTCTTGTGGCTTTTCTTATCTTGGTTTTTCAACTTCAAAGAATTTACCACCCTTTATTGGCTTCATCGTTCGACCAGTGTCTCGTGCCTACTCGACCACCAATTAACTACCAAACCCCCATTTTAGTGAAAAACCTTATTCCTTTTTAGACCATATTAGATGTTCTAATGTAAATGTTATGAATCATGAATGCATTTCAGCAAACTATATCATTCTCAAATAACAATGATCCAATCAATGCACCTTAAAACATAACATGACATAGTTCTTGTGATGTAGTTAAAAAGTAGTTTCTACTTACCTTAAGTTCAATTTACGTTGAGTGAAAAGATCAGTCTTCTTTGAAGATAAGATTTGCTAAAAGCCTAGTATTATAAAATCACATACCATTTAATTTCTCATAAACCAAACTCATTGATCTAGGTTATAAGTCTATATTATTATAGTTTTGCATTAACCCAAACACAAATTGCGTTGAACACAAAAAATGTCACAATGCACACCTTTAGCCATAGAACATGTTATATTACTAAAATTAAGATTAAACATGAAGATTCAAAGTTCAATCATCTCAACAAATATGTTCTTCAGCTCATTCTTACTACAAATTATATTATGTCAAACACACTGTTTCTAGCCAAATTCAGGTCTTCAATAAATAATTAACATTTTCAAACATTAAATATCATTAAAGAAAGAACATAATCTTTATAAAAATAGCCCAATACATGAGAATCAAGCATGGTGCAAATTTGATATTCCACTTAACCTAACTTTGTATTTTCTTTCCATAAACTCAGAAATAGTATTCTAACTAATTCCCATCTATCTACAAGCATTCAAAATCTCTTAATAAACATTTAGGATCTATAGAAATAAAGGAAATAACCAAATTTCATAAGATTTGCAATTGCAAAGAAACTAACTTAACTAGCTTAGTTTGAGCTCAAATCTATTCTAGCTCCTACATCTATAACCATATATAATAGAAAATAACTTCATTTCATCATAAGAAGCATAAATATAGATGTTACCTTGTAGGGCTTGAAGTTAGTGCTCTGTTGGAGGTCAAAACACTTGATTTTCCACTCAAAATGGTCAGAACTTGGCATGGTTTGTGTAACCCAAATTTCTATAGTTTTGTTTATGTTTTTGTGAACTTTGGGATATGGAAAATGAGAAAGAAGTGGGGAGAGTGCTGGATGTTTTTGGGGCTGCTAGTGACGATAGGAAGCAAAAATAGAGTTTTCTAGCGCATTTGACTTAGTCAAAAGGAGGTGGGTTGGAGGAGGAGATGGCTTGGGAGCTTTTGCCATTTTTTTCTAGGGTTTGACTTGTGGAAAGAGTGCTAAGTAAGAAAAGAATTCAGCTAATAGGTACCCAATTAAAATCAAGGACAAAGATGTGCAACTTAATTTTCTATAACCTAGCCAACCAACCAATCAAATTCCATCATTTTGCATACTTTTAATTCTAACAAATTCTAGCTATTTTAAAGGTGTAAATAGGAAAAACAATTAGTTTAGAATGCATTTAAAATGAAAAAACACATTCTTATCAATTCGTAACTGTTTAGCACATCAATCTTCCTTGTTGAGAAACCGAGCTCTTCACTGCAATTAGAACCTTTTAAAACATGTTAAATCATATATTAATAATTCAATGCATATTTATGAATACAAGCATGTTCATGTATGATTCAATCTTAAAAATAATAAGTACTCATGCTCGTAAGATTTGCTTTTTTATATGCTCGAAATTCAATAATGTTCGTTAAATGCATAGACATGCAAGATGCTTATTACTCACTAATTGTAAGTTAATTAGGCATTACAGTAATAATTTTTGGTTATTATAGTAACATGGTCTGATTGAGGTTCTCTATGAGCACATAACATATTTTTATAGTTTGTCAAGTCTTGCAATATCATTGTTTGATTAGCCACTATACAAAGGATTACATTTCTAAATTACATAAGCTATTAAACCACAAAATAAGTTTTCACTAGAAAGTAATTCAACAAATATTAAATCCAAGCACAAAATCTTTATATTAAACTCAAATTTAAGAGCATTAATATATTATGTGCCTATTAGATTTAATTTAAAAGATCGATAAAAATAATTCTTGTTTATGGTCCCTTTTTGATACTCCATTTACTATCGGTGGCTACAATTAATTACTCAAACAATTAGTTGTGACTTTCACTATAACTGTCATAAATAAAGACCAAAATAAAGACCTATTTTTTCATGGTTACAAACATGCTTTTTATTATGAAAACCTCATAAATTAATCCAATATATACAAGAGCCTTAATATATTCAAATAAATAAATAAATACGCAATCATGAAAAACAACAATTTATTTGAGTAATCAAACTAAGAATGATATACACTCTTTAAAAACAAGTGCTACATTGGTGACTTTGTTACAAACAAAGTGTACATTGGTTAGTTTATAAGAGCCATGTTACTTGCCTAGATAACCTCAAGATGAATAGGCATGCTTTCAATATACCGCCTAAGATGCTTGATAAACAAAGGGTGGACTAAAGCATCTAAGTACTGTTGCATGGATGGACAAGTGACTATATTTTTGTATGTCTTAGCTCATAACTCAAAAAAAAAAAAAAAACGTTGTTAAAATTTACTTTATGCGTCGTAGGGAAAATATTAGCAAGTGTTTCCACAATGTTTTACTTTTATTCTCTTATTTAAGTAATTAGTCATATTTCAAAGTTAATATTTAAGGATTAGTCATATATCAAATGAAATAATAACTTTAACATCGAACGAGAGAAAAAATCATTTTAGAGCATATTTGAAGTTAATGTTAAATTATCATTAATGATTAAACCAAGGGGTATTTTTGTTAAAGCAAATACTATACCTTTTTTTTGGGAAAAACAATATTTCTTTTTACTTTAATGACTAACCAAACATAATAATTGTGATTCTAATATGAAAATCAATGTTCAATCAAACCATCAAATGTGAATAAATCATTCGATTTATTCCTATTTTTCTTTTATTATATTCATTTTTCCCTTTCCATTCTTATTCTATTTTATCAAATCAAAGGTAATCTTACATGTATTTTACTGGTTGTAAAGAATGTATTTTACTAGTTGTAAAGATGGAAAAGTCCCTTAATGTGATCTTTATTTACGTTTTATTATTTGTTGGCGCAAGAACATGTTCATTATTTAGTTCGAAAAGGTGTGATTTTTTTTTTTAAATAAAGATGAGTGGATAGAAGAATAATTGAAAAAATCACTAGTCTTATTAGTGTGTCAAGTGTAAATTCTATTAGAAAAACTCTTTTCATCCCAGGAGTAATAAACTCTATTACCATGATAGTAAGCGCTAGTCTAACATGTATTGTACGTTTTAAATTGAGATCTTACTGTTTTATTAACAGTGGGGTTATAATTTGATGGGTCATATAGGATTGCTCATTCCATTGTATAATTTTTTCCTACTAACAATTCTTTCATAAGAATTCACAATATGAAGGTTAAGGGCATTTCGAGATAAGGGTCATAAGTGAGCTTAGATTTTATAAATTAATTACTTATTAACAAATGTCTTTGGAGTCTAATATACTCTCAATCTAAAAAAAAAAAAAACGAAATATGTTAGCATCATGGTAATCAAGGTCAATCAAGAGTCAAATTTGAAGGGCTTTAAGCTTTTCTATTTTTTTGGACTTTTTAGTATAAACTTTTTCCTTTTTCCGATAATGTTTGTTTTGAAATTATTAAAGGATGTGTAGTATTGTTTTTAAAATATGTGAAAAAGTTTTTGTTTTAAAAAATAAGAATTTTTTAAAAATTATACTGAGAGTGTTTTTAAAATTTTTATTTAAAAAAACAAAAATAAGTGGGGCATAAGTCTCACAAAATAAGTTTTTTATAAATTTGAGAAGCTGAGAAACCAATATTTATCGGTGGTATCTTTTTCTATTTCACTAAAAGAAACTGTTTTTTGGTTTGTTTTTGTCCTTTTTTTTTTGTTTTTGTTTTTCCTGACTTAATGCCTTACGTACACGTCTCTAAACCGTTGATTAGAAAGGTCTAGTTCATTTCAACCAAAAAAAAAAGGTCTTGTTCATGGATATGATAAAATGGGCAAATAAAAGTGCGTAACGAAAAAAAAAAGAAAAAAAAAAGGAAGAAATTAAAGTGAAAAGCTTGTTAGAGTTGAGACTCCACAAAAGCGAAACTACCCGACCTAACCGACGACCAGAAAAGTAATTAATTTTCCTTCACTTTCTCGCGAAAATCCTTTTATATCTCCCAATTCCATTTCAGTTGAGGAGCTGCACACTCATGAATTCATAAAAGGGAGATGGATCCGGAGCAAACGTTTATCCGAGTTCAAGAGCGGTTCTCGCAGGTGCTCACGCCCAAAATAAGAGCTGCTCTGGAGTATCTCTGCCTTTTCGTCGCCGTCACCTTGTTCTGTATTCTCGTTGTTATGCACGCCAATTACGTTCAACAGGTATTCTTCTTCGATCTCAATTTGATTATATTTTATTGGGGCACTTATGTGATTGTTTAGGGTTTCTGGATGGCTGTTCGGGTGTTAAATTCCTGAATTTGACTAAATTTACAGGTCATTAGTTTTGATCATGTTAGTTTCTTCATCAAGTCCATTTTGATAATTGAGGAAATTTTTGTGCTTTGTTTTATGAACAAATGTCTATACTCTGATGGTGAAATGGTAATAAGTTTAAATAAAAACCAAGTCGAAAGTTTTGCGAAATTAGTGAAGAATTTGGCAATTATGTAGCTGGTGACAGCACTGTGAAATCCAAAAATATATTCATTTCAAGCAACTTTGTCTCCTTTTTGTTCCCCATAGTTGCAGATGTGCTAGGGGGACTCAAGGATAAGGTGGTGGAGACCGGTGTAACGGAAGGCTTTAAGGTGGGGCGTGAGGAGGTCTTTGTTTCTCATATGCAAATTGCGGATGATACTATGTTTCTTCTGGATGTCAAGTTGGATAATGTTAGGAATAGTGTCTGAAGATACTCTAGAATCTGGATTTCTTGTCCCTGATCTGATTATTTAATTAGTTAGGATATAATAAGCATATTTGCTACAGTTAGGATCTTGCTATGTTTTATTTTTTTTGAGATATTCAGTAGAGTATCTAGTTAGTTAGTTAGTTAGTTTTCCTTAATTCTAGGGACTGATCAAACTGATCTATTCTATTTAAACCATGTCAATCTGATCAGAAAATAAGAGAGAAAAAGTTCATTCTTCTCCCAATTATCTACGTGGTATCAGAGCTTTGGCTCTAAAACCTAAAAAAACTCCATAACCATGATCATATGGCCACTGAAAATTCCGAAAATAGCCCCAGATGACGACCGTCTACTTTGGTCACTCCTCTAAAGTCATTGCTCTAGTTACCAGCGGAATTAATGACAGCAGTCCTTAGGCGATCATAGGGCATAGGCTGAACGGGCACAACTATCTCCAATGGTCACAATCAGTGATGATGTACATATGCAGGAAAGGTAAAGATGATTACCTCACTGGTTCTGCAGTGCAACCCTAATGAGAAGACCCAACTTATAGCACCTGGAAGGCTGAAAATAGTATGGTAATGTTATGGTTAATTAAATCCATAACTAACAGCATTGGTGAGAATTTTTTGCTCCATGACACGACCGAAGAAATCTGGGATGCAGCATGTAAAGCATACTCCTGCGTGGAGAACTCGGAGTTGTTCGGGATTGAAAGCCACCTTAATGATCTGGGACAAGAAGAGTTGAGTGTGATTGATTATTTTAACACTCTCAACTGTTTTTGGCAACAACTTGACAAATTTGAAGAGTTTAGCTGGGACTGCCTTGGAGATGCCATAAGGTAAAAACTGATTGTTGAAAAGAAGCGAGTCTACAAGTTTCTCATAGGGCTGAACAAAAATTTAGAGGATGTGCGAGGAAGATTCCTTGCCAACTAAACAAATCCTTCAATCAAAAAAGTTGTTTTTGAAGTTAGGAGAGAGGAGAGTAGGAAAAAACTTATGATGGGATCACAAGCTATCACTGATTCCTCTGCCCTTACTGTTCGGGGCCCATAGACTCCAAAGTATGGTAACTAGCAAAAGAAAGAGCGCCCGCGTTGTGATCATTTTGGAAAACCTAGCCATACTCGGGACACATGTCGGCATATCCAGGGAAAGCCAAAAGGTTGGAAACCTGGAAAACGAGGCAGCATGGGCAACACAGCAATGGCAAAAGCAAGCCCTAGACCTGCCGAATCCTCATTGTTCAGTAAAGAGCAGTTAGAACTACTTCAAAAATTGATTGGTCAATCTTAGACCATTGAGGGGTTGTTTGTTTAGAGTACTCTTTGTACTCAATGAACTCAAATTTAGATTCAAGTATCAAGAATCATTTGGATACGTGTTTGTTTTCTAAAAAATCCGAATCCTTTGAGTATCAAGAATTCAAGTTTTTAGAGTTCTAACTCCCTTTAAACTTTTGATATTCGGATATCTCTGTTACAGTAAAAACTAAAATTCTCTCTTATATTTGAGGAAAAAAATCATAACTTCTTCATTTGATATCCAATTGAGATGATTCTTTTTTCATTATGTTTCTAGTGAAGAGAGGAATAAATTAAGATCTATATTGCATATTTTTTGAGATCATTAACATTAAGATTTTATTAGATTCATTAATAAATCAAAAACTATTTTCACTCCCTTTCCAAACACATATTCTAATTTTATTCTATACTCATATTAAAATTTATTATACATCCAAACATCAATTCAAATAACAATTCAAATCACTAACTCAAATCCTAATTTAAATCACACTATCTCAAATCAAATCACTAATTCGAATCTATTTACCAAACGGACCCTGAGTCTACTGCTGGAACTGCTGCACTCGCACAAGAAGGTAATTTTTCCACAACCTTTAAAACAGGGAGTACAAAATCGAGCCAATGGATTGTCGACTCCGGGGCCTCCGACCACATGACTGGTAATGCAACTTTATTCTCCACATTCACTCCATGTCAATAAACTTGGACAGTCAAAGTAGCTCATGGGTCTATATTTAAAGTAATTGGAACTGGTTCAGTAGTGCTCTCTGAGAACCTTACCCTCAAAAATGTCTTATTGGTTCCAAACCTTGACTGTAATCTGCTACCTATTATCTAGTTGACCCGTGACCTGAAATGTCATGTTGAATTTAACGATTACTTGTGCATTTTTCAAGACAAGGAATCAAGGAAGACGATTGGAGTTGCTGAAGTGGGTGCGAGACTCTATCTCTTTAATCCAAGTTCATTCTCTCGAAGATTAGTTCAAAGTTCCAGTTGTGCCATAACCTTGAGTCAGTTTCCTCTTAATTCCAGTTCTTCTAGTCAGTCAGATAAAGATAGTGAAGTTATGTTATGGCACTATCGACTCGGCCATCCAAACTTTGTTTATTTAGAAAAGTTATTTCCTTCATTATTTGTTAATAAAAATTCAAGCAATTTTTGGTGTGAAATTTGTCAATATTCCAAGCATGCACGAAATCCATATCCTTCTCTAGCATACAAACCGTCTCACCCATTCTCACTCATTCACAGTGATATATGGGGTCCCTCAAAATTGAAAAACATTACAGGAGCTAAATGGTTTATCAGTTTCATAGATGATCACACCAGATTAACTTGGGTTTTTCTCATGAAAGAAAAGAGTGAAACGGTTCCAATCTTTAAAAATATCTATGCCATGATAAAAACTCAATTCCGGAAAAAAAAAATGAATGTTTAAGATCCAATAATGCGAGAGAATACTCCAATACAAACCTAGGAGAGTTTATGGCCCAAAATGTTATAATTCACCAAAGTTCATGTGTCGAAACCTTACAACAAAATGGTGTCGCCGAGAAGAAAAATCGGCATGTACTAGAGGTTGCTCGAGCCCTTCTCTTTGCCTCCAACTTACCAAAGACCTTTTGGGGAGATGCAATTTTAACCGCTACATATCTCATTAACTAAACGCCATCTCGGGTCTTGAAATTTCAAACACCATGTGATTCCTTTTTCAAAGATTTTCCAAACACGAGTCATCTCCACTATACCACCTAAAGTGTTTGGGTGTGCTTCCTTTGTCCATGAATGCCATCAAAACCGTGGAAGACTAGACCGCAAGGCGGTGAAATGCATATTTCTAGGGTACTCACCTCACCAAAAAGGTTGCAAGTGCTATTCTCCAATTACCAAAAAATGTGATTTTACACCTCCATGGATGTCGCATTTTTTGAGGATCAGCCCTACTACCCCAAATCTGACATTCAGGGGAAGAACATAAGTGAATATCAGCTTTTGGAAAATATTATCGCCATGGAATCATTTCCCAGCCCCTCGGGTGTGTCAGTTCCCAACTCCTGGGGTGTGTCTGTGTCTCCTATCCTTACTTTTCCAATTGAGCCACTTGAGTCTAAATTTGCCGTACCCTTTGAAAATGAGTCCTCAAATCCTATTTCAGAAAATCGCTCATCTCCAAAAATAGTGCTCAACCAGAAGATCTATCCGAACTCACTGTCTATTCAAGAGAAAGAGCAAGGAGAGAAGGTGTAGATGATCATGCTCATCCTCAACAAGACCAAGACGTTGACTTGGATCCTGTGTCTACTAGAGGTAATTCTGAACCTGTCTCTAGTTGTGATGACTTGCAGTGGCCGATTGCTATATGGAAAGGAGTGAGAAACTACACAAAACACTCTGTTGCAAAATATGTCTGCTACAACAATCTGTCACCAACCTATCATGCATTTGTTGCAAATCTTGATAATATCCAAGTTCCAAAAGATATTACTGAAGCTTTGAAGTCAAGAGAATGGAAGAAGGCGGTGTTGGAAGAATATAATGCTCTAGAGAAGAACAGTACTTGGGACATCACTACTCTTCCACAAGGAAAAAATCCGGTCTATTGTAAGTGGATTTTCATTGTAAAGTTTAAGGAAGATGGAAGCATGGAGAGGTACAAAGCTAGATTGGTTGTAAAAGGGTTCACTCAGTTTTATGGCATTGACTATCAGGAGACCTTTGCTCCCGTGGCCAAACTAAACACTATCAGAGTTCTATTATCTCTTGCTGCTAATCTTGACTAGCCACTTTTCTAATTAGATGTCAAGAATGCATTCCTAAATGGAGAATTGGAAGAAGAAGTCTACATGACTGTACCACCAGGACTTGAAGACTCTACTACCAGTGGTAAGGAATGCAAATTGAAGAGATCTCTATACAGACTTAAGCAGTCACCTAGAGCGTGGTTTGATCGATTCACAAGGGTGGTTAAGACTCAAGAATACTGTCAATGTCAAGTAGACCATACTCTGTTTGTGAAGAAATCTTTTGGAGGTAAATTGACTATATTAATTGTCTATGTTGATGATATTATAGTCACAGGTGATGATCATGATGGAATTCAAAAGCTAAAGAAATTTCTTGCTGAAGAATTTGAGATCAAAGACCGTGGAAACCTCAAATATTTCCTAGGTATGGAAGTTGCAAGATCTCGAAAGGGCATCATGGTTTCACAAAGAAAATATGTCCTTGACCTCCTAGGGGACACGGGAATGGATTGTAAACCCTCGGAGATGCCAATGGATTCATCTACAGAGCTCGGAGCTTGGACAGAATGTGCACCAGTTGACAAGGAAAGATATTAAAGGCTTGATAGGAAACTTATATGTTTATCACACACTCATCCAGACATTGGATTTGCAGTAAGCGTAGTGAGTCAGTATATGAACAGTCCTAATGAGGAACACTTGAAGGCAGTGTATCGAATTATCAGATATCTAACATTCACACCAGGAAGAGGACTACTATTCAAACGTTCTTCCTCTCGAAGTATTGATGTATTTAGTGATGCAGACTGGGCCGGATCTATTACTGATAGAAGATCAACATGGGGCTACTATACCTATATTTGGGGAGATCTGGTCACATGTCGAAGCAGATAGCAGTCAGTTGTCTCTAGAAGCAGTGCTGGAGCTGAATTCTGAGCTTTAGCACATGGTATATGTGAAGGTATGTGGCTAAAAAGACTAATGCTGGAACTCTAGATTCCAGTTGAAGAACCAATGGTGATGTTCTACGATAATTAGTCCACTATCAATATTACAAAGAATCCGATTCATCATGATCGCACCAAACATGTGGAAATCGATCGTCACTTCATAAAGGAGAAGACAGATTTCGGGATTATCAAGGTCACCTATACTTCTACTAGTAACCAACTGATAGACATTCTTACAAAGCCACTGCCAAGGACATAGTTTGATGCCATCAATTCCAAGCTTGGCATGATCAATGTTTACAGCCCAGCTTGAGGGGAGTGAAGATATTCTAGAATCCGGATTTCTTGTCCCTGATCTGATTATTTAATTAGTTAGGATATAATTAGCATATTTGGTACAGTTAGGTTCTTGCTATGTTTTATTTTTCCTGAGATATTCAGTAGAGTATCTAGTTAGTTAGTTAGTTTTCCTTAATTCTAGGGAATGATCAAACTGATCTATTCTATTTAAACCATGTAAATCTGATCAGAAAATGAGAGAGAAAAAGTTCATTCTTCTCCCAATTATCTACAGTATCACTGCAGTGAAATTCTTTATTATGAATGGATATGAGAAAACGCACTACTGCTGGAATTTATGTTGAGGATGGTGAGGTTCATGGTTCTTTTATTTATTTATTTTTGCTCTGAAGTGAGGTTCGGGATTTAGCATTGGATTTGGGGTGTGAGAAGGGAGTGCGGCCATTAAAATATTTTGGTCTCCCTTTGGGAGGAAATCTACTGATTGGAATTCTGGAAACCGATGATACACCTTTCAATGCTTTACAGTGCATTTCAATGGCTTCAACTCTTGATTGGTTGAAGAATGCTTTCTTTTCTAAGGTTGGGAAGTTGACTCTTATTCAGTTTGTCTTGGCTGTCACTTTAATTTATTTTATGTCCATTTTTAAGTTATCTTGCCACTGTGGCTAGGATTTTGAAGACGTTGATGAGAGAAGGGGGATGGTTGGATTGCTTGTTTTTATAGGATAGAAATAAAAAAGCAAGGAGGAAAGGGGGCTAGGAATAGGAAATTCAAAGATGAAGAATGTAGCGGTTTCAGGCAGAGGGTTATGGCGATTTCTTTAATGAACAATGGGTTTTACAGCTATGGTCATCAAGAATAAGTATGGGCTGCATCCTAATGGTTGGGAATCAAACACTATGACTAGAGTCTTTGTTAGGAATCCAATGGAAGTTTATTGCTTGTGGATTGTGTCTGTTAGATACCAAAAGCCGCACATGGAACGATTATAAGACAAAGAGTGCTTTATAAGCCTTTGGGTTCCCTCCCCTTGCAAGCAAGTTTTGGAAGGGTGAGTTCTACTCAAGGGGTTTGTAACAGTGTCTTTCTTGGAGAATCAAGTGGGCTGTGGTAATGAGAAATGAAGTCCTGTTGTGGAAGGGTGTGTGGTATGGGAAGCAATCTTTGGCTCTTAATTTCCCTCGTTCGTTCAAATTGTCCGACAAGCATTATGCTTGACATTTGTTCCTTGCCCATCCAATGACCTCAATTGGAATTTCGGATCGAAATCTAAAAGACAGAGAGGTGGACAATGTGAATCCTCTAGTGTGTCTTGAGCTCTTTTTCCCCTAGGCAATCACTTCTTGATGATAGGTTATGTTATGGTCTTGTGATTTATTGGGACTTTCTTCCAAATCTTTCTTTCCTTGCCTTGTTGATGATGGGGAATTCTCTGCTCTGAGCCTTCTGATTTTATTTGAAAATCATGTATTACGTATAGGATAAAGGATTTTGGTTGGCTGTTTTTCATGGAAAAGTAAATACCTGTGATGCCTTCAATTAAATCTTTCTCCATCCTGCTGGACATGTTAAATATTTACGTCTTTGTGTGTATATATAAACATAATTGTTTTTTTTTTTTTTTCTTTTCTTGATTTTGTTCACCGTTTATTAACATAGTTTTTTGCATTGGAAGCCTGGCTGTTCAAGTGAGCTGTCTGGAATTCGAACAACAGAAGCTCAACTTATCCAGATTAAGGTACCTATTGCCTCTTAAATTTTTATTTATTATTTAGTTGTTCGTTTATTTTTTGGGTTCTACAGTCCTTGCTGCATATTGAAGATTATGACGTTATTTGTTCTGTTCTCAAGAGGGAAGCCGTTGAATCTAGTTTTTGGATGCTCAATGAGAAATTTGAACTTTTTCAGTTTTTTTCTAGACACATAAGAGTACATGTAACCTGAATATGTTTTTTGTCATAACCTATTTGTGAAAAAAATTTGGGACGAATGTTCCTTGTAGCCCGCAAAGTCCCAAAGTTATTGGAAATCGATTTAGAAAATTTTAGTGTCTGTTTTTGGTTTTAGGTTGTCTTCTTCTTAAACAAGGAAATTAATTTTTTTTTTTTTGGCAGGGTGGGCGAACCTAGATTCTTCTCAAATGCAATGTTCTGTTAATTTTTTTTTGATAAGAAACTGAACTTTCATTAATCAACTGAGAATTTTACAAAATTTTGGATGGATGAGAGATCCATCAAAAGAAAAAGTACAAAAATTTCCAAAGATTTTAGTCTATGTAAGCCTAGTCTAAAAACTTTCACAAATAAAAAATCTGACCAACACCAATCTCTAGACCAGAGAAAACATGAACTAAACCAAAATGTCTCTCCAGCTTAGCAGAATCACGAATAATGGGAAGTCCTTAAAAGATTTATCTGTGGATACCCAAAGGGAGGCCAGAAATCTGGCCTTCTCAAACAAGTCTTCGCTAAGCATCTCCTTCTCTTCAAAAATCCTCTGATTTCTTTCAAGCCATATTTACCCATGTAGTGGCTAAAACCATGGCTCTCCACATTGTCTTACCTCTCCTTCCTATTCCAAAACCAAATAATTCTTCTACCAACAGTGCATTATTATGGGTAGGAAATACCCAAGACACCCAAGACAGTGAAGCAGCCCCAAATACCTTAGACCATAACTTTCCAGCCATCTTACAATGTAGGAATAAATGGTCCACTGATTCCACATTTTCCTTGCACATGGCGCACCAGCTAGGAGACAAAGCAATGTTCTGTTAATGTTGCAAGTAACTTTAAGGCAGCATATACTTATCAATAATGGTGGGAAAAAAAAACCCTTTTAAGGCTTCATATTGCGTCCATAGTCTTGGTTTTATAACATCCTACTTTCTTTTTGGTTTCTTGTGCTGGTACGTTGAGTTTGTTTCTTATATTGGTTGTTTCCTATATAACATTAAACCTGTTTTCTTTGTCTAGATAACTAGTGCAGGGTTGTGGTCACATGATGAGATTGAACCTACTGTGACAGATATTCCTGTCATAAAACCTGCATCGGAGAAATTAGAGGTTGTAAACATGGATGGAGATGGATTAACATTTTCAGCTGAAAAATTTTGGTTGAGTTGGATTGGTTCTAGTGCGAGGAGGGGTAAATTGACACTGAAGTTTTGGAAGTCTGATAATGAACTTCTGGAACATCAGGCTGACAGCTCTACCAATATCCAAATCTCTAAGCGAACAATCGATGATAGAACTTCCAAAGTTGATAAAGAGCAACCAAGGGGCAGTTTTCCTTTGTCAGCCAGGGAGACATTTAAAGCAGCACTTGTTCATTTTGGCAAAAAATGGCATAGAAGAATATCATTTGTTTGGAGGCATCTAATTCAAATAGTAGGAAGTTTCTCAAAGTTGTGGGTAAGTACTTTGAGACAGTTTTACTCTTAGCAATTAAGCACACATATTTGTAGATTTCTTTTTTTGCAAACAATAGCCCTTGAAGTCGTTCGTTGGTTGGTAGAGTGTCTTTAATTGGCGTTACTATACTCGTAGATTTTGTTGGACTCACCTACTAGTGCCTGCTCTATCATTCTTGGAGCACCCAAACATGCATGTAGTTATAGCTACTTGAGAACTGACCAGTGGTTAGGCCTGTCATTTTCTCAAATATGGTTTGGATTTCATTCCTCAGGGCCAACTGCCTGGTTAAGTCAGGAGTTTCATGCTTCCTTCACATCATAGGGTTCGGTGAGGGCTCTAGTTTTGTACTTGAGTTACTATTTTTTATTTTTTATTTTTTTATATAAAGTTACTTCGAATGATACGCGGATAACAGTATGGGAAATTATGTCAATAGTGTATCGCATTATGGATCTGTTTTCATTTGTCCACTCTCCACTGTGATATATTTCATCTAATTGGTGAAATTTAATAGCTTGTAATATTGAGGCCTTGAGGCGGCTAACAGATGCTGGTCTTTGGACATGATTGAAATATATGGACTAAGAGCTGCATTTTCAGCCTTGAGGAATGATGTCAGGTGCTTACCATCAGCATTAGATTGCACCCAAACAGTAAAATTTATAGGCATAAGGTAAAAGGAAAAGAAGCCCTCAGGCTGGCCTCTGGTCTTCAGGCAGGTCCTGCTTATGGTGCCTGTGGTCCTTTTCTTGGGCGTGTGTATTTATTCAGATCAGCTGGAAGAATAATTCAATATTCTTTGGATCTGAATCTTTACATTATGCTTTGAGTAATCTGTCATGCCACGCGTCTGATACATTGCTGCCAACTAGTTGTCTTGCGCATAGTATGAAACTCAGATTTTGAGATGTTTGCAAACCTCAATTGATATGTGCCAAGCAAGACAAAAACTTTGTTGGGTAGTATTTAATGATAAAGAATAACTGTGTAGAGATCTGGTGAGCAAGATTTTACTTAATCCACTAGAAACTGAAAAAATAACTTCACCTTTGATTAATCAACTTGTGAAAAACTTGTTACCTTGTCATGAATTTCTTTTTAGGGAATTACTTTCATTCCTTTTGTTCGTCCACATCTCATCTTGTTCATATGCTTTTCACTTGTTATATTACAAAATTGCGTTCTTTTTATTGTATTCAATATATTTGTTTTTTAATTTCATTCAGAATATATACTTTTCCGTACCCCGTATTTTAGGTTTATTTTAAAAAATATAACCTTGATTTTGAATCTTGTCGAATGTATAGCACGATTTTGAATCTCATCGAATGTATAGGATCGGGGTTATATTTAATGTAAGAATCCATACTGGTTTTCTGGGAGAGATCAAGAATTCTCACTATTTCTTAGATTTAAGGACCAAGTTGAATTCAATGGTATCTTTCATTCACATTTTTTCATCAAGAACATTTGTGTTCCTAAAATGGGTACCATCAGGTTGGGTGAATTCAGTGATAGATGCATGTTGGCATTTTACCCTCCCTTCTCCTTTCAAGGCCTCTCCGATAGAGAATCCAGTACTTCTTGGTTGTGAATATCCAAATAGGACGGATCGATCAGTGAATAATATATCTTTGCTTTGGAACAAAACAATTAGAATTAGTCAGTTAACTGGATTGTATGTTATTCGTATAGGGGATCTTTTAATTGAGAAGATTTGTGGACCTGAGACAGAGAGAAATGTCTATCAATTTATTTAGTTATTCAATTAAACAAATGATTCGTTATGTAGCAGATAACAACAACCATTTCATCCGAGAAAAGCCATCTTTTTCTCAACAATGTATTTGTCATTTGATTCAATAGCGTTCCGTTATAGGAACAACTTTGATAAATATTGATAACTCTTGCTTGATATTGACCTCAAAAATGCCGAAAATACCTTTGAATAAATAAAAAAACCCTGATATACTCTATTAAAAGAAAAAACCGAATGTGCTTACCTCACCCTCACCTTCACTCTCACTTTCTTGTGCTGTTTTGTTTTTCGTTTTTTGTTTTTGTTTTTGTTTTTTGTTTTTTGTTTTTTTTCCTCTCATTATTAGCTTTTTAATTTCAATTATTTTTAAGTTTATTTGGGTATTTTTGAGCTTAAAAGATCGTGTTGACTAAGAAGGTATGGATTTGTGCACTAAATGTTATCTGATGGTCTGTATCTGATGAGATAAGAAACCGAGGGTATACTTTTTGAATAAGCCTAAAACACATGATACAAAAAGATAAATGAACTTTTATTTATTTATTTATTTATTTTTATGTTGCTATTAATGCATTTTCGTTCTTGCCTATTTCCTGTGACATACTTTTTTTGTTGATGAATATCCTATGCAATCATGAAGTCATATCTTCATGGTAGGCCAAAATTTTATTTTTTCCAGTGATGGTTTTTCTTTTTAAATGCAGGATATTGCAGGAATACATTTAGATCTTGATGTTCCAAAGTGGTTGCGTATGCTTCATTTGGACAAGGTTAACTTGTATGTAGGTAATTGGTCATCCTTTCTAGTTCTTCTTTTTCCCCATTTGCCATCTTGCTGATGACTGTGCCCTATAACGGCATGGGAAGGGGGTTGGGGAGAGTTTGGGTGGGGGTTTGTGGGTTCAATCCCACTTGTAATCTTTATTTCTTAAAAATAGAATGGCACATGCTTGAACATGTGCTTTAAAAAAAAAAGAGAAAAAAAAACTTGCTGATGACTGTAGCGGTTAATATTTTTTCGTTTTTCTGAGAAACGGAAAATCACTATATTAATCATCTACATGAAAACACAGATTTTGGAAAACAAGGTACCTCTGAAACAGAACACATCAAAGTATTGCAGGCGATTTAACTTTTCTGCTAGGAAACTTCTCCTGCAATAAACCTTTGTCTAGGTTATGCCCACCTTAGCCTGCTTGCCATGTATGCTAAAGCCAAAAGGGACCAATCTGTACATCTGCTTCACGTGCAAAACAATACTTAAAGAGAGCTCTCTTTCATATCTTTTCAATTTTTAGTTTAATTCTTACCGTTGTTGATCCTTGCATGCTATTTTTTATTTCAGTGCAGTTGCTTGAGAAGCAAAGCAAAACATTTGAACCAACCTATTTATACACTATGGAGAAGGTAGCCTTCTATTTACTTCTTGCTGCACCTGTGGGTGGCGATTTATTGCCTAGCTTCTGAGAAATTATCTTTTTCTCTCTCTATCTTTTTTTTTTCTTGGAATAATTTATCAATAAAAATTAAGTAAAGCGTACAGGATGGGTAGGATGAGCAATCCTCTAAAAATTACTAACCAGACTACAAAAACCCCTGAAAGCGAAAACAAAACTAACCCAATTACAAAAAATTAATCCAGTCTCTGAGAAGGTCATTAAATATTAAGCCTCTAAAATTCTTCTCTCCACGGACCCAAAGGACTACCTAAAACAGTTAGCTTCAGAGAAATTATCTTGCCCTTTCCTTTAACTGGTTTTATAATCTACTGGTGCTTTGCTTTTCATATATGTATATACATACACATACATACATATATGTATATAATTTCCAATGTTGTGTTGGATGACTTGTGTTTCTTTAATTCTTCATGTTAAACTTTAAATTGATGATTTTTGTGTGTGTGTGTGTGTTTTTGACAGAAGTACTTTTTCTTACCAAGAAATGATTTTTCTAACAGGGTTATTTATTGCTTCCTGAAAGCGCCAAGTCTCAGCATAATATATGTACTGTTAACATTAGCATATCGGCCCGACATTCATGCTTTGGGAACAGGTACCAACATTCATCTAGATCATGCTTTATTTGTTCCAGTTTTGGTTTTGGAAATGAAAGTTGTTCTACGTAGTACGCAAGATTTATAAATAGGTACTTCAGTTGTAAATTGCAATCCCAATATGGATATCACTTCACAGTTCAAAATTCATTGATCCTCATTGATTCTTGTATGAAAACTGAGGACGGGCATGTCAAAGAACGTGTCCTTTCGTTTACAAAAAGTTTATTGAGTGTATTTCTGTAAACAAACTAGAGGAGAAACCTCAATAGAAGCACCGCAGTGTTTCTATTAATCTGAAATTAATATCAAACTGACGAGTACAACCTTCTTTTATTCTCTGACTTAGTAGATTTCCTATCTAACTAACTATCTATTTCCCCTTAAAAATAGGAAACAAACTTACTACTAGAATTCTATACAACTGACGCATATAACGTATAAGACACCTAAAAGACTATTATAGACATTCTAACACTCCCCCTCAAGTTGGGCTGTACAAATTAAACATTCCCAACTTGTCTACAAACTTTTCAAACAAAGATCTTGATAGTCCTTTAGTGAGGATGTCCGTTGTTTGCTATGTAGTAGGCACGTAAGATACGCAGTGTTCCATTCTCAATCTTCTCCTTGATAAAGTGGCGATCAACTTCGACGTGTTTGGTTCGATTGTGATGAACAGGATTATGCGAAATGTTTATTGTTGCTCTATTATCACACTATACTTTAAGAGGTAGTTCCTTTCTTACTTTCAGCTCTTCCAATAATATTTTCAGCCACAAGATTTCACAAATTCCATGCTCTACTGACCTTAACTCGGCTTCTGCACTACTTCTAGCCACAACCGATTGTTTTTTGCTTCTCCAAGTCACCAAATTACCCTAGACAAATGTACAGTATCCGGAAGTTGACCTATCTTCAGCTGCACCTGCCCAATCCGCATCAGTATATACTTCTAGACTCCTTTCTTCACTCTTCTTGAAAAATAGACCTCGCCCTGGTGTCCCCTTTAGGTACCTCAAAATCCTGTATAATGCTTCCATATGTGTCTCGGTAGGTGAATGCATATATTGGCTTACCCGACTAACGGCAAAGGCAATATCGGGCCTTGTGTGTGAAAGGTAGATTAGTCTTCCAACTAGTCGTCGATATCTTCCACGATCAACTGGATTACTTGACTCTGTTTCACTCAGCCTAGTGGTATGCTCCACCGGAGTTTCTGCAGGTTTGCACCCCATCATCCCTGTCTCAGTTAATAAGTCTAAGATATATTTTCGTTGTGATACAGAGATCCCTGTTTTATTTCTGGCAATTTGCATACCCAAAAAATACCTTAAGACTTCTGAGGTCCTTTATTTAAAATTCAGCAGCCAAACTTTTCTTCAAATTCTCCATCTCAGTTGTATCATCTCTTGTTAAAATTATATCATCAACGTAGACAATAAGAATAGTAACTTTGTTCTCTTTATGCCTATAAAATAGAGTATGATCCGCGTGTGCTTGTTTATAGTTCATCTTGTGGATTACTTTGGTGAACCGATCAAACCATGCCCTTGGAGACTACTTCAATCCGTACAGAGATCTTTTCAACTTACATACCTTACCATGCTTCTTTTCCTCATCGAATCCTGGTGGTAAATCCATATATACTTCCTCTTCCAAGTCTCCATTCAAGAAGGCATTTTTTACATCTAATTGTTGTAGTCCCCAGTCTAGATTCACAGCAAGGGAAAGAAGAACACGTATTTATGTTTGCTACTGGCGCGAAGGTCTCTTGATAATCTATTCCATATGTCTTGAGTATAGCCTTTTGCAACTAGTCTCGCTTTGTGTCTCAATAGATCCATCCGCCTTATATTTGGTCATAAACACCCACTTACATCCCACTGTAACCTTGTCACCAGGTTTCTGAACGACCTCCCAAGTTCCATTTTTTTCAAGTGCATCCATCTCATCTTTGATTGCTTTCCTCCAAGTTTTGGGAATTTCCTCTTTTGTTAGGTTAGCCACAAGAGCCTGCATTGGTTTGGAAAAGCGGCTATACCCCATGAATTTTGATATCGGATGCTTTGTGCAAGTGCGAGTCCCTTTCCTGATTGCAATTGGAAAATCACCAAGTTCTTCTAACTGTGTATCCATACCTGATTTCAATTTTGAATCTTGGCAGTTGGTGTCTAAGACTTCTAGTTCCTTTGGGCGTTGTCTCTTTGAGTAAGTATATTCAAACGGCTGTATTTTTTTTTCTCCCCTTGTCGTTTGATTTTTTAAAGAATCAGGAAGATGAGCTTGAGGCCGTAAAATTTGCTGAGGTGGATGTATCGAATTTGAGGTAGGATTTGTTGACTTAAGAGAATCGGGAGTAGTGGAAAGAAAGTTCCTGGTTGTTTGTGAGGGAGAATCTAGGGATGGAAGATTTTCTAAGAGACCTTGAGGAGGAAAATTTGGATGAAAATCTTGGGATATGACCGAATCTTGAGGGGATTTATGGGAGTGTGAATTCGGTGGAAAATCTTGGTAGATAACTGAATCTTGAGGTGGATTTTGGAGAGGTAAATTCGGATGCTTCTGAGATTGTGAATTCGGTGGCAAATCTTGGCAGGTAACCGAATCTTGAGGTGGATTTTGGAGACTTAAATTCGGTTTAGAATTTGAAACTTCAGGAGAATCTTGAGATAAAAAATCAGGGGAGAAATCCCAAAAATATCCCCAAAGATCAGGTTTAGACTTTGAATTCAAATCTGATGGCAGCTGTGGATACTCCCCCTCCCCCTGACATGAATTTTTCACAAAAAAAGGTCTATCTTCAAAGAACGTCACATCTTTGGAAACAAAATATTTTTGTTTTTTTGGTGAATAACATCTATACCCTTTTTTTGTGGAAGAATATCCCAAAAATATGCACTTAAAAGATCGTGGATCAAGTTTGCTTTGATTTGGTTCAAGATTATGAACGAAGGATGTGCATCCGAAAACTTTTAAATCCAAGGTGGACATAAAACGTGAATTAGGGTAGGATTTAGATAAAGACCTAAGAGGAGTTTGATAATTTAGGACACGTGATGGCATCCTATTAATCAGATAACAAGCCGTCAAAACTGCGTCCCCCCAAAAACGTTTCGGAACATTAGACGTAAAAAGTAAAGAACGTGCTACGTCTAAAAGATGACGATTTTTCCGTTCAGAGATACCATTCTGTTGTGGTGTACTTACACAAGAACTATGGTGAATAATTCCATTTGTTGCAAGAAAATTCCCAAGGACTGTATTAAAATACTCAGTGCCATTATCGGTACGAAGTATTTTAATATTTTCATTATATTGGGTTTTAATCATAGCATGAAAATTTTTGAACACACTTTTAGTTTCAGATTTGTCCTTTAGGAGGTACACCCAACACACGTGTATCGGCGTCAATGAACGTAATAAACCATCTCTTATTAGCAACACTTAAAACACGAGAGGGACCCTAAATATCACCATGAATTAATACAAATGGTTTTGAAACATGATACGGTTGGGGAGGAAAAGGAAGACGTCTATGTTTAGCCAATTGACAAAACTCACATTGAAATGAATCGTTATTTTGAAACAAAGATGTGAAAGAATTTCAAATATGTAAAATTTGGATGACCTAATCTATAATGTAAGAACATTATTCTTTAAGTCCTAGAATAAGAGGGAAATCCTACAGCCTTTTGAACATGACCACTTGTAGAAACTACTTCCTAAAAGTAGTAGAGACCATCAACCTCCTTAGCACTGCCAATCTTCCTATTCGAAATCCGGTCCTGGAAAACACAGACAGAGGGAGAAAAATTAACTAAACAATCTAAATCTTTTGTGATCTTGCTAATAGACAAAAGATTGCAAGATAAACTAGGCACATGTAGAGCAGCTTTCAGTACAAGACCGGGACCGAGGTTAATAGTTCCTATTCCTGCTACAACCGAGGTGGATCCATCTACAACCTTGACCCTGTGGTTCCAGGACTTGGAACTTAGGTAGTAATAATTTTTCACATCCCATCATATGATCTGTGGCACCGGAGTCAATAATCCAAGGCTCACCTCTTTTTGTTAAACCAGTAAAGCCACTTAAAGAAATACTTGTTTGAGCCATAAGAGACGTTGACGTTGGATGAGACTCATTTAAAAATTTTCGAAGTTGCTCCAATTGATCTTTGGTGAAGACCTCGGATGCTTCAGGTTGCGACCCTGTGTTTGCCTCGGAGGAAATCTGAAACCCTCTTCCATTAGGTTCACGAGACCGACTTGGAGCATTAGCTGGTTTTCCATGTAATTTCCAACAGTTTTCCTTAGTATGATAAGGTTTATGACAATGGTCACACCATTTTTTGTGTCCCTTAGGGTCACTTGTGTGATTTCCACCCCGTTCGCTCCTGTTGTCACTACCTTTAACAACCAAACCCGAGGTATCCACTACAGGAGTAGACACGTCTCCTAGCATTACCCTACGTCGGCTCTCCTCTTGGCGGACTTTGGCAAAGATCTCTTCAATTTTAGGCAGTGGTTTAACTCCGAGTAGTCGTCCTCTCACATCATCTAAATCCTTGTTGAGTCCTGCAAGGAAGTCATAGATTCGGTCACTTTCAACCATCTTTCTGTAGAGTACTGCATCATCAGGATCCTTCCATGCTGGAGTGGTGAATAAATCTAATTCCTGCCAAAGCTTTGTCAAGTCGTTGTAGTATTGAGTTACATCATTCTCTCCTTGTCTTAGGTCGCGAGCTTTGTATCTAAGTTTGAACATCTGGGATGAGTTTTCAAGATCTAAGTATGCCAAAGTCACGGCATCTCAAATTTTTTGTGCGGTAGGAGGGATGATATAGGTGTCGGCTATATTGTCCTCCATAGAGTGAATCAACCATGCCATAACCATTGAATTCTGAGCTTCCCAATTTTGATAGGCAGGATCATCACCACTCGGCTGGGTAATAGTGCCATTTAAGTAGCCTAATTTTTCTTTGCCTCGTACCACCATTAGAACGGAACGGGACCACTTCAGAAAATTTGTCCCATTCAGCTTACACGTGGTAATTTGTAGGGAAGTATGGCTGGAATTTTCAGATACTGCAATGGGAACAATTGTAGAGGTTGGTTGAGAAGTACCTGATGCAACTTCAAAACCCTTACCTCTTCTTGCTCCAGTCATAGCCATTTTAGCCATTGTTTTCTCAACTCTAAGTTCGCTCTGATACCATGTAAACAAACTAGAGGAGAAACCTCAATAGAAGCACTGCAGTGTTTTTATTAATCTGAAATTAATATCAAACTGACGAGTACAACCTTCTTTTATTCTCTGACTTAGCAGATTTCCTATCTAACTAACTAACTAACTATTTCCCCTTAAAAATAGGAAACAAACTTACTACTAGAATTCTATACAACTGACGCATATAACGCATAAGACACCTAAAAGACTATTATAGACATTCTAACAATTTCCTTTTTCTTATAAAGAACTGCTGACTAGGGCATGAGTTAAGTGAAACTTTGATGAATCTCCTACATCTTAAAATTGGGTTTTTATCATTCTTTCTTTCCAATTTTGTTAAATTTTAGTATTTTAATGCCACTTGATAAATTTTCAGGTTTATTCTATCTTCTTTCAGTTTATTGCTGATTAGAAGTTATCCGCTAAAGTGTATTCGTAATAAACTGTTTAATTCTATTACCAGGTGGCAACAACTCCTCATAAACAGATTTGTAGGCTATGATACTATTTTGATGAATAGTCTATTGAGTTCTCCTGGTCAAGGTAATAACCAGTTTCCTTATTGCCCTACATTAATGTTTTATCTACTAATTGTTCTACTGTCTGAATGCGATGTAGTATGTCACATGAATTGTAGTATGAGTTTGTGCTCTGGTCTTTTAGACAATGTATTTTATTTCCAATTTTGTCTCTGGTGGATTGACCTTTATGGCAGTTTGTCACCACATCTGGAATTTCTATTTTTTTTTTTATTTTTTAAACAACAGACTGAATTTATTGATTAACAAATTAAGAAAAACAAAAGGAGGAAGAACTTTCCTCAAGAGAAAGAAAAGAACAATGGAGAGGGCTACAAAAAGGGAGCCCAACTCCTAACTAATTCTGTATAAATCGCACTGCCAAATTCTTTGTCCCTATAAACCCACAAAGAAACCCAGTATTTAACTCTATCCCACACAACAAAACTTTCGTCCCTACTATTGCCAAAAATCCTATTATTCCTTTCTAACCAAGTAGCCCAAAAACCCACTAAAATAGCATTTTTCCATAAAATTTTCCCCCTAGGATTAAAACTGGCCGGAGGAGAGAGCTGAAGTAAATCCTTAGAGCTCCTAGGAATAACACAGCAAGATCCAAATTCCTTTAAGAATAACAACCAGATCTGGCAAGAAAAGGAACGATGGAAAAATAAATGATCCGCTGTTTTCTCTTAATTCACGCATAAAAAGAATAGCGGAAATTGAAATAAAGGGGCTTTTGTGCTGCATCAAGTCATGAGTGTTCAATTTATCAAGAGCAAGAAGCCAACAAAAAACTTGAACCTTAGAAGGAACCCGGTTTTTCCAAATACAATTAAAGAAAGGGAAAGGTGCTACTGATGGATCATGATTTAGACAAGAAAAAAGACTTCACCGAAAATTCTTCAACCGGATCTGGACACAAGACCCTCTTATCTTGAACCCCCTCCGAAATGGTCACTAGCTTCGAAGCCTCCTCACTTCCCTCAATCAAGCTGCTTCGAAACTTAAAATCCTAGGATCGAACTCCATTGGAGGTTTTGCAAATGAACTTGACAAAGGTGGGAATCTCTCCCACAATAGAATGAGAGTCGCCGACTTCCCCAACGTCCTTAATGTCTTAAAGACATTCATTTTTTTGGCGGTAATGGACCATGATTGGCACATTGATCAAAAACCGATTCTTCGACAAACAAGTCGTTCGAAGCAACCCTACCTCTTGAAGATGATGGTTTGCCGAGGTAGAGACCCTCGTTTGCTCGAGACCCGGAAAGCCGAGCCGCATCACTCACTATGTCCTTGCCATGTCGTGCTAGAGATGAAGAAGCAATTGGATTTCCTCCTGAAGCTGGCTCTATTCCGCCGGACCATTGGACATTGCAAATGCCATTGAAGCAATACCTTCTGTCATTGAGTGGGAACAATTGAATCTCTGTCTTTGTTCCCGAGCCTGACAGTTCCCATGTTTCCGAAATAAAGCATTGCTCGTTTCCTCTGAGACGAAGCTGAACATGAGGGAGAAATTTCAGTTCCAATAAATCCTTATCGACCTCAAGCAGACCATTGCATTTTTCTCCAATGATCTTGCATATATGTATATGCCACATGTTCAGAGGGAGGCCTTCCACTCCTATCCATGAATAGCGACATGGAATCTTAACGTCGTTGCAATGGACTTCCTTCTTCCATGGAATGCTTTCCACGCTTGGTGCGCACCACGGCTTCACCTTGCCCCATGAGCACACTGCATCCCTTTCTTCTTTGTTCAAAGACCACATCACAGCTTTATCTGCCTGAAACAGATTGAGTTCCACCTTTCTATTCAACTTCTTGCTCAAACCAACCTGGATGCTATCCTGCGGATCCTTAACACTGTACCTTAGGACTAGAGTTGCCAAAGTCCAATTCCTCCCATTGGTAGATGAAGACACGTTCTAAAGAATTTTTAAACGAGACCTCCTGTCGAGTCTTCCATGGTTGAAGCTTGGGCACAAAATTGTCTTCCCATCTCCTTTTCCTGACGGGCTGATTCTCAACAACGAGAGGAGGGGCGCCAGCCTTCCTTGATATTGGAGGTTGAGCTCCTTCTGATCTGCTGAATATATTACCCAGGCAATCTTTAAAATCACTTCACCACTTAAGAGTGTGTTTGGCAGGAGGGAGAGATGGAGGGAGGGGGAGGGGTGGAAGGAGAGAGGTGAAGGGAAAGATCCAATCCCTTGTTTGGTTGGAGGAAAGAGAGGAAGGAAAGGAGGTGGAGGGATAACCTCTCCTCTTGAGCCCACCAAAACTGCTCCTAATGATGAGAGGATCCACCAAATCCATCATATCTAAATTTAAAAGACTATTTTACCCCTGTTAAAAATTGTTAAATAAATAGTAAAAATGAATAATATAGTAATTAAATAAAAAACTATTATCCGTCTTTGCAACTCTCCCTCCTTCATAACAAACAACTTGAAGGATTTTTATAATCCTCTTCGTCCTTCAAATTCCCCATACATCCAACTTTGTCCATCCTTCCTACAAAACGGTGCCTAAGATTCTCCTCTGGAATAATGATGCTAGAGACTTCCCCTCCTTTAATCTTCATAATCTTCAAGAATACTCTTCCTTTGTTTCTCATGATACTCACCAACTGAACGTGCAAAGAGCCCCTAAATTTGTTATAGAACTTGTTTTCTTTGGAAGTCGCTAATCCTGCCATGTCAAGTAACCATGAAGCAACACCCAGACCAATAACCAGATTAAAACTAGCTAGATGAGTTCTCTGACAAGTGCTAAGAGACCCACCATGATTACTTGCAGTAATAACAAAAACCTTATTAATTGTTCGAAACTCTTGATAAAAGTGTTTGTAATTCATATTGAAGTCTAAGACAGAAGAAACAAAAGAGAAGAATGGAAGAATCTAGTGACATTCTAGAGAGAAGGGAGAGCTTGTCTCTCTATAACCCAAGCGGCTGAATTTGATTTTGTTTTCGATCCTGTATTTATAGACCCAAAGCATCATCTTCTGATTTAATATTATTAAATGAAACAACTTTTAATTAAGATGCTTCTTTACTTCTTTTCTATATCAAGAAGGCAATTCCGTATTTGTCTAATGTTAAATTGGACACTTTTATTGGCTCTGAAAGTTTGTGACCAAAATTAATGCAGCATGTTAACAGAAAGATGGATCTAGCAGCAAACAGCAGTGTGCAAATTGCACTTTCTAGTTTGCTTTTAGTGAATTTCCTGTAGGCCTGAGCATATTTTGGTTTTGCAGGTTATCTTTATAACCTTCAAACAAAGGAGTTCTATAATCTTAGTTACGCACAAGAACCACCAGAAGGTCCTGCAAGATTTGGAGGTTGGTGAACTTAAGCATTATATGTGCATTCATCTGATGCTTTCTGTTCTATGAAAGTGAACTGACAGACTAATGTTGGAGTTTAGACTTTAGTCTGCTTTTTCAGTTATTTGTTTGTAGAGGACTTCCTGTTCTGCTCTGCTGATGTTAATTTTTGTAATAAAAATCGTTAATATTGGTCTGCAGTTTTACTTATGGTCAAGAATCCAACTCATAAATGTTAAATGGGGTCCATATACTAAATTCACATCTCATAAAATGTGTGCTGGAAATCCTGTGTTCTTTCCCATGTACTCTTGTTTTTGATAGACTTACTAGACTTTGCTCCTATTCAACTTCTAGTTTGATATTTGATAATGTTTATTCTGAATCCTAGGGATCATGCATGCTGCATGTTTTTTTTTTTTTTTTTTTCCGAAGGTTGTACAATATGTACTTGAGATAAGTTATGGTCTCTTTCTTTTGGGTGCAGATTACCTTGTGACCAAGTGTGGTGTGCTCATGATGTCACTGTTTGTGTTCTTTACAACCACGATGTCAGTTTCATTTACTTTGAGAGAGACGCAAACTCGTATGCTGAAGTTTACAGGTTTTCCCGCCTACTTTATTTAAGAAATGAACCTGAATCCTACATTTTGTTCAGAGCCATTAGATTGTGTCGCATTCCATATCCATCCAGTCAAGCAAATTCAGGATTTGAGATTTTAGTTAAATTTTAACCTTATGAAGATTCATTACTAAGAAACGAATTGGATTGTCTTTACTCTTTCCTTTTCCTTCTCTTTTTTCTTTTTTGTTTTTTGAATAGAAATAACTTGTAATGAAAGAAGAAAGATTACAGAGAACTAGATGGAAAGCAGTCTTTCTGGGATTCAACAAACATAAACGACCAAGAAACAAAAAAATGATAACACCACCTACTGGTCCTGCTTGGCCAATGGATTTATCTGTGGTTATAAAAAGAGTAGTTACTGCATAATCTTGCTTCACATGATAATCAGTGTCCTCTTTGTGAATTATTGCAGTGCAGCTTCAACACCATGCTCGACACCGGCTTCCAACTTTTCAATTAATTTTTGTGCATGTAATTGAATCACTAGTCTTTGTGCCGGTAAGCATACGCCTAAAGCCTTTTTTTTTTTCTTTTTGGGTTCAATATCCCAATTATGATGTTCTATAATTCCTGGATCTGGTCGCCTCTTAGGCATTCTTGTTGTCCATTCAAGCATAATTTTTTTACTTTTTTCATTGTCTAATGGCATAAGCTCATCTTTTATTGCTGATAAAGTTTGTATATGACTCTGCAGATAATGATTGGTATCTTGTTTTTTCTGTTTGAGTTTTATGACGATCAGCTGTTGGCTTTCGTGGTCTTAATACTGGTCTGGTTGAGTGAACTATTCACGTTAATCAGGTTTGTATCTCTCAAATCTAGATTGTGGTAAATATTTTGCGTAAAAAATCCTCGTGCATCTTATTTTTAAATGATTCTTGCGTCTGTGTTATGTAAAACCATCTTTTCCAAGGCAGCAAATTTGGAAAACGCAATATATCATGTGATCACTTTGTTTTGCGCCAAAAATTATTTCCCTGATGATAAGTCTTTTTCCCCAAAAACAAGTGAAATGATGATAATTGCTGTTGTTGTTGTTTTGTTATTAATATGATTATTGTTCTTGTCCTTTGTTTTTATTTATTATTCATCATTAGTCTTACTATTGTTGTTTATTATCGGTCTTATTTTATTATTATTGTCATATTTTGTTAATATTTTTTGTCATTTTTTGGTGACATGATAAAACAAGAGAAACAAACAACCAGAGACTAAAAGACTGATATGGAGACAGCACGCTTGACAACCCAAAGCATCCTTCCAATCAAGAACAATCATAGAAAAAGGGAACTCTTTAAAAGCTTTTTCTGTTGATGCCCACAAAGAAGAAAACTTCATTTCATTGATAATATAATCAAATACACTGGAAAGAGAATGAGGAAATCCTCAAAGAAAAAGTGAAAGCTAAAACAAAAACGAAACAGAAAAACACAAAGGAAAGAACAAAACCTATCAGAACGACGTGAATCTGAACAACGTGTCACATTTTCCACTTAAGAGCAATAAAAAAAAAAAAAAAAAAGAAAAATCCTAAAAAACTTTATCCGTTGAAGCCTACTAGGATGCTGAGAATTTGCCTTCCCAAACAAGTCCATCACCTCTATTTCCTTATCTTCAAAAGTTCTGGTGTTCCTTTCCATCCAAATCGCCCAGAGAATTGAAATTACTATACAGTTCCACCACACACAAGCCATTTTAATTCGATCCAAAGCCCACTGGTTTCTCTATCATCCAAGACTTATGAGCAGGAAAGACTTGAAGAAAACCTAGTTCGTTTAACAAATGAAGCCATAATTTTCTTGCTGCAGGATTATGAATTCAGGGATACTTGCTCTCACAACATATTATTGATTCTGTGAAGTGCTTTAAGATATTAGGGCATAGACTAGCAAAGCCTTTGTATTCTAGTAATGGAGCTCAGGAAAAATCATTCAGCTTTAAGTTTGCAGTACAATTCCTAAATCTCTGTATTTCTCGTAGCTTTCTAATTATCATTCTGCTCCTTGCAGTGTCCGGACGCCAATATCAATGAAGTACTTTCCACGCTTCTTTTTGCTCTATTTTCTGGTTTTCCACATTTATTTCTTTTCCTATGCCTATGGTACATCCTCACACGTTATTTTTATTTATTTTCTCATTTTCATTTATCTGTAGAACAATATTTAAATCATGAAATATTGCTCATTTCCAGGTTTTTCCTATTTGGCGCTCTCTACAACTGCAGCATTTATGCATCATCTCATCCTATACTTCTGGAATCGTTTTGAGGTAGGCATTATCAATCAAAGTTGTAAACCATTTTTATGGCAGTCAACATGATAGTAAATGTCTGTTTTATGATATTTCTAACAAATGAATGATTCATGCTTAGCTTTCAGTTCATATTTTGTCGAGAACGTGTACTTGAACTCTGCCAATATCTTAATTTGGTGTATATAACTGCAGGTGCCAGCTCTACAAAGGTTTATGCAAAATCGACGATCACAGCTTCAGCAACACCCAGATTTTCAGATTACCTCCTCAACTATCCTGGCTTCAACTCTACACATCACAAGATTAAACACAAGAAATCCTGGCCTATTTAATTCTGACTTGCCTACTGGGCCTGGGTTGAGAGCCATATCTGATCAAGCAGTGCCCGCATATGGAGCAGAAGATCCTCGGTTTCAAGGCCGAACAGAAAATGCCGGTCCCGACAGGATAGACAACCCTCTCCAGATGCCTGGTCAAGGTGACCTTAGGCAAGCAGATAATGGCCCTAATTCTGGGACTATGAGTTCATTCAGTTCTCTGTTATTATGGATCTTGGGAGGGGCTTCTTCTGAAGGCCTCAACTCTTTTCTTTCCATTTTCAGAGATATGAGAGATCAAGGACAAATTTATACTGAATCCCCTACAGCCGACAACAGAACAAATCAGAATGTAAGATAGTGTTTGCAGTCTCAGATTTTTGTACTCACGTTCTTCGTTAAGTTAAATGTTTAACATGGCAGATATTTTGCTGGAAATGCATGTATGTATAGGAACTGTGTACGAGCAATGTCACAGGTATCCTCTTGTTATAAAAGAAATGAAAAGAAAGAAGACATACGTACGCTAGTAATGATGGCAGATTCTTTTCCCTTTCCCTTCTCATTTGATAGTGCAAAAAAAAAAAAAAAAAAAAAAAAAGACCTACAGATGTACATTGTTAATGATGTCAGGTATTTCCCTTTTCCCTCCCTCGCCACCAACACGGCCTCGTCCTCCCCCCTGCCGGCCTTCCATTTTTTTTTCCCCTCTCCTCAGCTGATGGTGCAGATAAGAATGTTGTGGTATCTTGGTATTTGCACCCTTACCCTACTTCTTGTGGTTCATGTCGTCATTGATGGCAAACCCATCATATCCGCACTTGTGTTCATTTGTTACTGCAGTCTGATATTTCATGTATGGTATGGAAAATGTTTTGCTGGAAACATATTTGTATAGAAAACTATATAATATATAGAGTACAATGAAAAGAAATACGTATCTTCTAGTGTTTCTATTGATTATATTTATGTTATCACTTTTACTATGAGTGAAAGATGTGACCGCTAGAGGAAATCAACTAGCCTCCAGAGAAAAGACCACGAGCTAGCCTTATGTATTCGGAATCTATGATGTGATCAATTAATTTAGGTCATGCGCGTATGGTGGAACACCACTATTGTTTCTCCTAATGAAGCGTTCTTTTTAGTTTCCTAAGCATAGAAGTAAACAAAAAACAAAAACAAAACCCGAAAAAAAAAAAAAGATACCGATCAACTTTAAGTTTACAAGTGACAGAATAAAAAACAAAAACAAAAACAAAAACAAAAGATATTACAGTAAAATCATTTGGGCAATATGAGCCTTTTTTGGGTTGCAGAATGCACATTCTACCCTTTATTGATTTTTGTTTTGTTTTAACTTGGTTCAATTTTTTCAAAAAAATAGCTTCTTAAAATTTGTATCCAAACAAACTAAAGTTCTTTCAAAGTTAAAAAGGTTTTTTTTTTTTTTTTTCATCTGAAGAAATTGAAACAAATTAATATTTTACAAATTCAATATGAGAGTAAAATGGATATTTAAAGCATTAAAAATTTAGGCATTTCTTGAACTCAACATTTTCCTATGTGGTATTTTGACTCTTTTTGTAGCACCCACCTAATGTAAGTTTAAATATATAACATACTGATATTAAGTGCTATTATTTTTAATTATTTATAATTATAATGTTAAGTATATAAGGTTAATATAAAAATGTGAGAAAAATTGAACTTTTGAAATTTTTTATATAACTAGAGTATAACTTTACTTTACAAACTTAAACTAGCTAATGTTATATTCACAATATAATACAAATCTCAAAATAAAATCAGTCATGTCATAATTACAGCCTCTAAAGGCATTCAAAAGGAAGCAATAGTAAAAAGTCCCAAAACATATCAACTTTATCCATATGCACAAGTCCACAGGTTCAAAGAAGAACACTAGCCAACTATCTAGCATCCCACTGCTAATGCTGAGAATTGTCCTTATCTACATCTACATCACCATAACTAAGTGAGCTTATGCCTAGTAAGTAGAATTAATGTGTAACATGAATGACTATGCTATGAATGATCCCATATAAGTCATGCTTTTCCTTTCTTTGGAAACTTACATTGTACTTGTTTTGCATAAAACATAACCATCAAACATAACGTGCCCAAGATTTTTCTCTAAGGCTTCCTATAATAGGTAGGCTTCCTTCCGTCAATTCCTTTGGACCATAAATGTCATTGCATGGCTTCCCACACCGCCAGTCCCCATCGAGACAGTCTCCATCAAGATACTAATAAGGTTCATAGGTCTCCATCGAGACAACATATCAAAACTATAAATCTCCATCGAGACAATACAGTGGAGCAGCCTCCTTTGAGACTACCTCAATTAAATATACCATCTCGTCACAAGTAGCCCATAAAAATTAACATTTTAGGTACAATGTCTTTAATATATAATGCATGCCTACATAATGCTCAAAATCAAAACATACTCATGTTACTTATGCTCCATAAAGTCACAACTATACATATAAACATGCACAACATTTTATGGTGATGCAAGTGAAATTCTACTTACCTCATATTATAGAGTAATGTAAACTATTGTTAGAATTTTTCTCTTCAGATCTGGTGTCCAATCCTTCTAAAAAAAGGTTTTTACATTTCGTTATAACCCAATAAACATATACTAGTTACTTAAGTGTTGAGGAGCCCATTTTAAGTTTAAAATCAATCTTAAACAAAAGAAAGACTAAGTCTTCACAAACATCTCATTTATAACCTTATAGTTGCAACCATATTAAATAAGAGGAAAGGTGGTGAAAACTAGAACTAAGTATTCTATTTTGAACCCCTTAACACTTCCTTGTATTTTTTAATCAAAGTAAAGAACTTAGCTTATAAAAATATTACTAAGGATAGCAGTTTTAGTAAAACTCATAAATTCATGTATTGTAGAGGATAAAATATTAAACTTAATCTCAAAAGTCCATTAGAGTATTAAAAAACTATGAACATTAGTAACATAGCAAAACTAGTTAGTTTTAAGGGCAAAAGTAGACTTTTTTGGTTTCTAAATGGTTCAAAACTTTTTTTTTTTTTTTTAAGAATTTAGGCAACATTTCCCCTTAACTTTTTAACACTCCCCAAAGCTTAAAATTCATCAAAACAACCTGCAAACAAAAATAAAAGTCTAGGGCATTCATAAGTGTTGAAAATCTTCCAAAGTTAGTATCCGGATTCTAGGGATTAAACAAGAAAATATTTTAGCTATTGATAGCTATAGAATCAGGATTTATTGGTCTAATGGGTTGTGATTTGATAGCTTTTTTACTTTCCTAGTTTAGTTCTCTTTCCGTTATTAGATTAGGAAAACCAATCGTTGTACCAGTATATATGTAGCATCTGTGTATCATTTTCATTCAGAGAAATAAGAAATGTTCAATATTCTCTCAAAAACTCTCTGTCAAAACTCACTTTCTCTCAAAAACTTTCATGGTATCCGAGCCCTTTTGATTACCTAAAAATCCTAGGGCTAAAACTGTGTCCGTACACAACCATCGCTCGTAACCACCCCGTATAGCCGTTCCGTACAGTCTGTGCATCCGAGTTTTGTACAGTCTGTCACATCGAGTCTGTACAGTGTCCGTACATTCCGTATGTGCGCCCGTCCTACACGTCTGTACAGTCCGTACATCGCCCCCCATCTATGCAGTCGCCAATCGTCCAGTCCATACAATCGTACGCTCACATGGTGAAATTCAGAATGGCCATAGAAAAACTCAGTTCCTCCTCCACAACATCTAACGTCACCTCTCATCAAAATTCCACTGTCTCCAATCCTAGTGGAATGTCAGACAGCAGTTAAATCCTCATTACAGGACACAAACTCAATGGGAACAATTATCTCCAATAGTCCCAATCTGTGATGATGTTCATTTGTGGGAGAGGAAAAGATGATTATCTCAACGGGGAAGTTGCCATTCCAGAGAAGAATGATCCACGGTACAAGACTTGGAAGACCGACAATCACTTGGTAATGTCATGGTTAATAAATTCCATGAACAATGAGATAGGTGAGAATTTTCTTCTATATGGGACAACAAAGGAGATTTGGGATGCTGTGAGAGAGACATATTCAAGTTCTGAAAACACTCAGAACTTTTTGAGATCGAAGCTAAACTACACGATCTCCGACAAGAAGATCTTACTGTCACTCAATATTTCCACACTCTCACTCGCTATTGCAACATCTCGACATGTTTTAAGTCCGTAATTGGAAGTGCCCCAAAGACACAGCCCTGTACAGAAAGATTGTGGAGTAGAAAGGGACATTCAAATTCCTTCTTGGTCTCAACAAACACCTAGATGAAGTTTGAGGGAGAGTAATGGGAACCAAACCTCTTCCAAGTATTCGAGAAGCTTTTTTTGAAGTTCGGCGTGAAGCAAGTAGAAAGAAGGTTGTGATGGGATCCCAAAATACCACTTCAGACCTTGAAGGATCTGCCCTTGCAGTACAAGGACCACCGCCAAGTAATAATGAAAATCATCAAAGTGAAGGGAGACTTTGGTGTGATCACTGCCGCAAACCTAGACATCTCAGGGAGACTTGCTGGAAAATTCATGGCAAACCCGCTGATTGGAAGCCATCAAGATCAGCCAATAACAGAGAAAACCGTGCCAACATTGCAGCCACCTCGGATGACAACTCAGCCTGAACTAAATCAAGTCCCTAGACCAAAGAGCAACTTGAGGTTCTGCAAAAACTTTTCAGCCAAAATGCAGTCTTTGGTTCTCAATCTCAATCGAGTAACTCTTGTGTCTGGAACTAGCATGTTAGCACAGAAAGGTAATTCTTCATTTGCCCTTATGGTTGACAAATGGCACACAAAACCATGGATTATTTATTCAAGAGCATCAGATCACATGACAGGAGATGCAACAGCATTTGACAAATACAGTCCATGCAATGGAGACTCTACAGTCTGAATTGCTGATGGTACATTGTCCAAAGTTGAGGGAATTGGTTCAGTCAAGATTACCAAGGATCTGACCTTAGATTCTGTTCTCCATGTTCCTAGTTTGGATTGTAATTTACTTTCCATTAGTAAATTGACTCGTGATCTGAATTGTGTAACTAAGTTTTTCCCAAACTTGTGTGAATTTCAGGAATTGGATTCGGGGAAGACGATTGGCAGTACTGAGATGTGTTTGGGACTCTATCTCCTTAAGGACCATACTCCTTTAAGAAGACAAGCTCAAACTCCAAGTGGTGTTTTTTTTAAAAGTCAGTTTGTTTTAAATTCCTATGTCAATAAGGATAGTGAAATTATGTTGTGGCACTATCGTCTTAGTCACCCTAACTTTATGTAGTTGGAAAAACTTTTTCCTTTAATGTTCATCAATAAAAATCTGAAACATTTCAAATGTGAAATTTGTCAATTCTCCAAGCATACTCGTAACACCTATCCTAGTCTTTCATACAAACCATCTCGCCCATTTGCCATGATTCATAGTGATGTGTGGGGTCCCTCAAGAGTGAAAAATATAACAAGAACTCGATGGTTTGTATCATTTGTTGATGATCACACTAGGCTGACCTAGATATTCCTCATGAAAGAAAAATTAGAAATAGGTCAAATTTTTCAAAACTTCAACGACATGATACAAACACGATTCCAAACCAAGATTCACATCTTAAAAACTAACAATGCCAAAGAATACTTCCAATCTGTTCTGGGTACTTATCTCCTAGGACAAGGCATAGTTCACTTAAGTTCTTGTGTTGATACTCCTCAACAAAACAGGGTAGCAGAAAGGAAAAACAGACATTACTTGAGGTTGCCCGGTCTCTCATGTTTTCCACACATGTTCTAAAATTTTTTTGGGGAGAAGATATCCTTACATCTGCCTATCTCATCAATAGAATGCCCTCCAGAGTTTTCAAATTTCAAACTCCCTATCAAGCCTTCCTCCAACATTTTCCTCATACCAAACTCATCTCATCATTATATCCAAAAGTTTTTGGGTGCTCAATATTTGTTCATATACACTAGCAAAACTGTAGCAAACAGGACCCAAAATCCATAAAGTGTATCTTTCTTGGGTATTCCTCGAATCAAAAAGGCTACAAATGTTATTCTCCCACTACTCGAAAATTCTACAACTCAATGGATGTGACCTTCTTTGAACACCAATCCTACTACCCCAAAACTGAAATTCAGGGGGAGAACATGAGGGAATATCATCTTTGGGAGCCTCATCCTAGTCATCCTCAATCACTTTCACTACAGTCCTCTCATCCTAGTCATTTAATTCAACCTCTTGATCCTCCATAGCCCTCGTTGAGTCATTTCAGCCTGATCCAATCATCCATCCTCTCACCCCTAATCATATACAAATAAAGAGTCAGCCACCACAAACTCCAGTTTCACCTGTTCCCAATCAACCTAAATCACCACAAACTGAGAATAAGGAGCTTCATGTCTATGTTAAGAGGAAAAGGCCTGTGATGGGAATAGAACTCTCACCTCCTCTTACACTTATCCAAGAGCCTGAACCAAGTCCAAAACCTACTCAAATTCACTCAAGTAAGGGAAATTCTAATCCTGAGACTGAAAGTATCTCTGATGACTCAGATATGCCGATTGCTCTAAGAAAGGGTGTAAGAACATGCACACAACATCCTATTCATAAGTTTGTCTCATTTGGTAAACTATCTCCATCCTATCACGCTTTTGTTTCGACTCTTGACAATGTGCAGGTCCCTAACTCCATTGAGGGAGCCCTAAAACATTAGAATGGAAAAAGGTAGTTTATGAAGAAATCAGGGCCTTGGAGAAAAATGGCACATAGGTGATTTCAAAACTTCCACCCAAAAAAAGGCCTGTTGGTTGTAAGTGGATTTTTACTATCAAACATCAGGCTGATGGCAGCATTGAGAGACTTAAAGCTCGTCTTGTTGCTAAGGGCTTTACTCAATTCTATGGAATAGTTTACGAAGAAACATTCGCTCCAGTGGCCAAACGCAACACTATCAGAGTCCTCCTTTCTATCGCAACAAACCTAGATTGGCCATTACACCAACTAGACATCAAGAACGCTTTTCTAAATGGTGATTTGGAAGAAGAAGTGTACATGGAGATACCCCCGGGATTGGAAACTTCATTCAACAACAACCAAGTGTACAAGCTTAGAAAATCCCTATATGGACTCAAGCAATCTCCTCGTGCTTGGTTTGATAGATTTGCAAAGACAGTTATAAGGTGTGGATACACCCAATGTCAAGCCGTATAACGCTCCAAAATTAATTTAATGTTATTGTAATGTAAAATGATGAATTAGTGTGCCATAATTAATGTTTTAACATTAATTTGATCATTTGGTTAAATTTTAAATTTTATGTTGTTTTATTAATTTAATAAATCTTAATGATTCCTTGTTATTTTAAAATGTTATTTTGAGTTTTTAAAAAACACAACATTTGTACAATGTTAAAAATATTTCGTTTTACAAAACCGTGGGCGGTGCATGGTTTTCACACAGTCAAACGCCCATCATTTTTGTCTATTTATTCTCTCTCTCACTCTCTTCCTCTCACTCTGCCTGATCTTTCTCTCTCTCTCTCCTACTCGTGAGTCTCCCTCACTCTCTCCCTTTCGGTCTCTCCTCTTCTCTCTCAATTTTTTCTCAAATTTTTGAATCAAAATTCGAATCCAAGCTTTGGGTTAGCAAGAAGGAAGCTTGGGGACATGATTTGGCAACCAAGAACGTGGATTGAAGCTTCGATTCGAGGTAAGTTTTGAAATTTCTAAACTTTTTCAAAATTTTCAAATTTTGTGCATTTTTGAAATCTAAGTTTGTTTGAGCTTAGAAAACCTTTGATTTGAGTTAAAGGAACTTAGAATACCTAGAATCTAAGCTTAGATTGAAGAAAAATGGATTAGATTCAAGATTTTTTATTTTTCCTCATTTTCTCCCATTTTCAGATTCTTGGGATTTTTGTGTTTAAATCTTGTTTGAATGAGCTCAAAAGTGTTCTATTATGTTTTTCTATCATCTATGAATGTTTTCTATGCCTGAGATTTGAGAAAAACAGGTTAAAATCAAGATTTGGATTTTGGGAGAATGAAAACCCGTGGCTAGAATTTCTGGATTTTTTCAGTTTGGTAGGCCGAACTGCATGTTCGGCAGGCTGGATTCAAAGGATCGGCAGGCCGAACTCATCCGTTTGACAGGCCAAACCTAGAGAATGTTTGGCCGATCGGACCTGATTTTCGACAGGCCAAACTACACAGTTCGGCCGGCCGAAGCAAGGCGTCCGGCAGGTCGGCAGGGCCTAGGAAAATTTTGTGATTTTTCACCCGTTTTCACTGTTTTGAACCCCGATTGAAATTCCAACCTTGTAAAATGATTTTAAAGATACAAATGGCACACTAGGACATCATGAAATGGTTTAGTAACATAGAATGTCTCAAACTAGATATTGATCGACTTAGTGTGTATCTAGGATCGTTCGTGGATCCACAGAGCTAACGTATAGCGCACCGGGATTTCGGTGTAAGGCACCGACACGAGTATCGAGGTAAGACTTCTATCCTCTCTTTGGTAACCCAGTTTTCAAAATGATTTGGCTTTGAAAAGGGTTTCTATAAAAATGTTTTCAACAGTTGATTGAAAATGGAATTTATTGGTTTTGTTTTTGTAAACCATGAACTGAGATAAACTTCATAATGAATGTTAATGAGAATATCTAGTAAATGGACTTTGTATGATAATAGAAATGAATATAAGGGCATGATGTCATATCAGAGATCGGGTCGTGTAGCGATCGACCTTGGGGGCAGGTCCTGAAACCCAGCTGGGCCACTACGGTGGTGATATCCTTATGGTTTGCCTAGGAAAAGAAAATAATATATTTCTGGTTGACTGAATAAACTGTTTTGGTAAGAACGGTTTTATTTAAATTTATTTATTTATTCAAGGTTCCTTTTAATCAATTCCCTGAATAATGAGATTTTTCTTTAAATTAAATGATTTAATAAAATATAGTCCTACTGAGCCTTTCGCTCACATTTTCTTTGTTTTTCTTAAATTTCTCCCTCTAGGTGGATTCCCATTTAGGTTCAGAGAGGACTCAACGGACAGGACTCAGGAGCAGTAGAAGGATTAGTAGATTATTTGTATTATTTGAACAAGGCATGTAATGTTTTTAATTTTCCATGTGCTTGGACTGTAGTTGTATTATTATATTGTCAGTAATATGTGTGCGCATAAGTTATGGGTCAGTGGGACCCATACTCGCGGTTCTTTATTATTTTATTATTTGCTTAATGTTTATGAATTCTTTTACACAATGTTGTTTTGAAACTTTTACATTTTTACTATTATTTAACTTAACCCCTAAAACCCTTGATTTTACTTAAATTCCCCTTTTAATTAACTTAAATAATCTGCCACGTCACCTCCCGTACTCCAGGCCGTGACAGGCCGATCACACACTGTTTGTAAAATTCTCTCCAGAAAAGAAGATAACCATACTAATTGTGTACGTGGATGATATCATTCTAACAGGTGACTATGAAGAAGAATTGCTGAGATTAAAGGGACTCCTGGCTAGGGAATTTGAAATCAAAGAACTTGGTAATCTTAGATACTTCCTTGGTATGGAAGTAGCACGGTCTAAGAAAGGGATATTCATCTCTCAACGTAAGTATGTTCTAGACTTACTCTAGGAGACAGGCATGCTTGGATGCAAACCTGTTGACACTCCAATGGACCCAACCAAGAAGCTAGGAGTGGAGAAAGACAGTGCACCAGTTGAGAGGGGGAGATATTAGAGACTTGTAAGATATCTAATCTACCTCTCACATACATGACCTGATATTGGTTTTTATAGTTAGTTTTGTGAGTCAGTTCATGAACAACCCAATAGAAGAACACATGGAAGCAGTATACAGGATTTTGAGGTATCTCAAAATGACACGAAGAAGAGGTATGTTATATAGAAAGAATGAGAGTTGTGAAGTTAAAGTCTTCTCAGATGTAGGCTGGGCAAGAGACATCAGAGACAGGCGATCTACATCAGAATATCGTTCCTATGTTTGGGGAAGCCTTGTAACTTGGAGAAGTAAAAAGCAATCTGTTGTCTCAAGGAGCAGCGCAGAAGCTGAATTTAGAGCACTTGCTCTTGGTATTTGTGAGGGCATATGGATACAAAGACTTCTTAGTGAACTTAGAGTATCAAGTGAGAAACCTATCAAGATGTTATGCGACAACCAAGCTGCTCTCAGTATTGTAAAGAATCCTGTGCACCATGACAGGATGAAACACATCGAAATTGATCGACACTTCATCTCAGAAAAGATTGAAAAAGGAATTATGCAGCTGATCTATACTCCTACAAAATCTCAAATAGCAGACATTCTCACTAAAGCTCTTCCAAGAACTAACTTTGAAGAACTGGGTCACAAGCTGTGTTTGTATGACATTTACAACGCAGCTTGAGGGGGAGTGTTGAAAATCTTCCAAAGTTAGTATCCGGATTCTAGGGATTAAACAAGGAAATATTTTAGCTGATTGACAGCTATAGAATCAGGATTTATTGGTCTAATGGGCTGTGATTTGACAGCTTTTTTACTTTCGTAGTTTAGTTTTCTTTCCGTCATTGATTAGGAAAACCAATAGCTATACTAGTATATATGTAGCATCTGTGTATCATTTTCATTTAGAAAACTAAGAAATATTCAATATTCTCTCAAAAACTCTCTCTCAAAACTTTCACTTTCTCTCAAAAACTTTCAAGACTACAAATCAACCCCAAATTCTCTAAAACTCACACAATTCTAAAAATTTTCATTCCAACAACCAAATTCCTTTTCATTAGATCATTTTTCCATTATTCCTAACATTGAATAGCATTAAAATTATGCTCATATCATGTCCCAAAGTCTACTTATACAACCAAAGAAAGAAACCTAAAAATAGTTCACAAATTATCACCTTAGTGAAGCAACTTGAACTCTTCACCTCTAATTTTACTTTTCCCACTTCAAAAGGATGAAACTAAGGTTTATGCTTTTTCTAAGCACTTAAAATAAACCCTAGAATTGTCCAAAAGAATCAGATTGTAGGTCTATCCTATATCCTGAGAGATTGAAACTCAATGTTATAAAATCAAGCTTACCTTGACTAGTTTTTGTTTCTCTCTCTTTTCATCACTCAAACCTTGACAAGACTCTTGGAGATGGCTTATCTTCTTGAACCTTAGCTGGTAATGGAGTATTTCTCTATAGAAGGGTCGGACTGAGGAGAAAGTGAGCTAAAATGAGCTCACCTACTTGCTTAATTCCTTTTAAAGTACCACACACCTTAAATTACATAACACTTAAGCACTCTCTTATTTGCTTGATTAGGGTCCCTCTTTTGCAGCTTAAATGTCAGCCATTTAGTGTCAAAAACACTTAGACACAACCCTAATTAATAGCTAAACCATAGCCACTCATTTAACTTACTAGCTAAGGTGTACTTGCTTATATCGAATTTTCGATACGCTGAAAATACTAATTTTTAAACTTTAATAGTTTTTCACCAAAACTAAATCAAAATTTCTACATCTCTTTCAAATGCACTCAAACATTGGATAACATGATTCCTTACACAATTCTTAACTTGTTGAAACTCTAATTGAGTCTGTAAACTTGAATACCAAAAAGGTCACTTATTTAAGGTTTCAAGATAAACTTACCACCAAAATACATATCATCCCCTTATAAGAGACCTTGTATCATTCTTAATAATATTTTACAAGATTCCTTACTTGTCATATGGTCTCCTTTAAATATTATTTCAAACACATATATAGCTTCACTTCACATAAAATGGCATTTTCAGCATAAATAACCTTAAATCCATCATTGAACTCCTAATTTCAACTCATCCATTATAATTGTATATCAAACACCATTAGAATTCACTTTTCCAATTTTTTTGTAAACCGAATCTATTTTTAGGAAATCCCAAGTCGTTTAGCTATACCTTCAAATGAAATTGTATAAAACATAATTTTTAAAATGATATACGCTATTAATATATTCAAACACATCTCAAATGATTATGCAACATTATATAATGCAATTAATGTCATGAAATCATGCAATGCATTGGGCAAAAAGTATGTGAGAATGCCGGACATCACACTTTTTTTTTCACATTCAAGCACAATTTCAAATTTCAAATCTTATTTTTATTTCCAATTTCAAACCATAATTTTCAAACTTTTTATCTTAAACCCAAAAAATTCAGACCATCATGATTCGAACTCCTAAAATAAACAGACGTCAGAGGCTACCACAATGATAGTATGACTTTTAATATATTTCTCAAACATCAACATACCGATTTGATGTTTCGTCAAAATACAAGGTACCAAAATTATGAAACTGTATTTTATTTTATGTTAGTAACACTCATTTTCATCACAAAAAAATTACATGGAAGTTGGTAATGTGATTCTATATGTGGCAGAGAGTTGTCTATTTTTCATGTCACTCGTAGATCCAATTATTCACCATCAAGTCAGTTGGAATTTTATATGTCATCTCTATAGGCATTAAAAGAATAAAAATTAAGGATAATAATTGAGATTTAGCCTTATATGAAGTTCTTGAATAACTAGATGACACTAAACTAAGTTTTACAAAATTATCCTAGATGAAACTTAACCAAGTTTTACAAATTGATGAATGTCCAAATACACATGTTCTCCTCTTCTTTTTCTATTTTCTTTTTGTTTTTAAATGCCGACATTCCAAAAGTCAGAATGCAGGTCAACAGTAACATATATGGTCTAAATCATGCTTCACTTTTCAAGCACATAAAAATTCATCGCTTGTTAGTTGTTAACTAGTTTTGTAGAATTTATCTATCCGTGCATACACATACATACACGTGTGTATATATATATGTATATATGTGTGTGTGTGCGTGTGTATGTGTATATGCCTCTTCTCTAAAGTCAGTTGGGAGTAAAGGAAACAACGATAATGACAGGCTTCTCTAAGCTGCTTACTATAAATGATGTGCAAAGCAGATTGTCCGTCCGGGCCAAATGGCTGAAAATACTGCCGCCTTTCAACGGTGGCAACGAGATCCAGCTAGCGGTTATCAATGAAGTCGGATTGTTTTGGGAATTTCGTTGCACCATTCGAAGGAGAGGGCCCTATTGGAAGCCTGGTCTTCAATCAGATGGCTGGCTTCAATTTGTCAACTCCGAAGGCCTTAAAGTTGGGGACATGATCATCCTTGATGTAAACGAGAACATGTTTAGGGAAACCAAGTACGTACTCCAAGTTCATAAATAAGATGATGACGACGACGGTGGTGATTATCACTATGCTCCGGCTACCGACTTTCTATATTTTAGCAGGTATAAATAACATACATAGAGAATAATCTTAATTACAATTAGAGCTCATAGTATGATTTTCTTATATTCTTGGATAAAGCCAGTTTAGATGTTGTCTAGGGTAGGTATAACCATTGGTTAGAACTATAGCATGTAAAGGTTTACAATGCAGCCTTTTTTTTAAATTATTGTTACTGTAGCATGTGAGAGCGTTACATTATTTATAACTTAAAAAGTGGTTTAAACTACTAATGCCAAGCACCCTACTAATGTTTATTTTCGCTATTACGTACCTTTTTTGTTTTCTTCTTCGTTAGGTTTTGAAAACAAGATATATATATTTATATGTATTATATTTTTCCGTACCAATTTATCTATTAGCTATATATATATATATATTATGCGTACAATATGTTGAACTCATTAATGAGAAAATGAGTTAAAAATCAAGGTTTTTGTGGTCAATAATTGTATATGTTAATGAGTTCGGTATAAGAAGTGTATCAATTCAATATTAACGCTTGTTGAATTAAATTGTTGTTATCTGCTAATATATATCAAGTCCATTTCAAAATATATCTATATATGCATGCAGACATACTTACATATATATAAAAACCGAACTTTTGATTTATTTGCTTGTGTGTACTGCTAAATATATCATGGTAACGTTTCAAGCAATGATCAGTATGTCCTCCATGTGTATCATATTCGCAACTAATGCATGGAGATGAAAAGTAATAGTATAAAAACTGCCCTCATGTTTCATCAAAATATAAGAATCTAACCCATCTTTTCAAAGGTTTTCTCAAATAACTCTTCGTAAATTATAAGAAAATGAATATATGATTTAGTATAGTGGCTGTAATTAGCTAGCCAACTCAAGTGATGATTAACATCCTACATTTCTATGAAATGCACCAGTCATGGGCATGAAAAAGAATAAGAATAAAAACACTGTGTTCCATCGGAATACAAGAATCTATCCGGTGTTTTCAAAAGTGTTGAGATTATTCCTTTGTGGTTTTTGATCAGACAAAATTTATTCCCTTGACTTTTCTAATTTCAAAAAATCTGCCATTTTGTTGAATTTAAGGCAAATCTAAGTGTGCGAAAATACACAAATATCTTTCCTAAAAGAAATAGCACTACTAAAGACTGATCAGTAAACGATAGTTTAAAACCGTTGTCTAAAGATAAGACGATGGTAGGTAAATCGTCGTCTAATTTAAAGTTGTAATATGTTGTATACTTTAGAACCATCGTCTAAAGTCTTCTTGAGTGCTATTTATTTATATTAGACGACGATTTTGTAAAGAAAATCGTTGTCTAATGCGCACAATAGACAACAATTTTTTATTGAAAGCGTCGTTTATCGTGCCTTTAAAATTAAAAAACAAAAATTCACGAAAACTATTTCTCCTCAAATAACAAGTTCTTCAAATATTATTCACAAATTCACGTTCTTCTTTTTGATAAACTTAACTCATATCTCATTAATTTAAACATAACAACTTTCATAAATATATCTTACAAATTTTCCTTGTCATATATAATCAATATAGATATAAAATATTTATGTCTAAACCATAAACAAAGTTTCTCTGCAAAATCTAAGAACAAAAAATACTAATTAATCAAATACAAAAAAAAACTAAAAACCTAAACAAAAACGACTTAATGTCACGCCCCGGAGTACAGGAGGTGACGTGGCAAATTATTTAAATTAATTAAAGGAGAATTTAACTAAAATCAAGAGTTTAAGGGTTGAATTAAGTAATAAAATATGAAGGTTTCAAACAACATCTTATAAAAGAATTCATACACATTAAGCAATTGAAATCATTAAATGAATAATAAAACAATAGAGCAGTGAGTATGGGTCTCACAGACCCACAACTAGTGCACACACATGGTACTGACAATATTATAAATACAATCACAGTCCAAGTACAAATAAAGTTAAAATCTTACATGCCTTGATTTAAATAATACAAATTAATCTACTAGTCCCTCTACCGCTCCTGGGTCCTGTCCGTTGAATCCTCTCCAAACCTAAATAGAAAAACCACCTAGAGGGGGGAAATTTAAAACAAATAAAACGTGAGCGAAAGGCTCAGTAGGACTATATTTTAGAAAAGAATTTAATTTGAAGAAACGTTCCATTATTCAGGGATTATTTAAAAGAAACTTTAAACAAATAAATAAATAAATAAATTTGAATAAAATCGTTCTTACCCAGAACAGTTTACTCATACAACCAGAAATATCATTTTCTTTTTCCCAGGCAAACCATAAGAATATCACCACCGTAGTGGCCTAGCTGGGTTTCGGCACCTGCCCCCAAGGTCGATCGCTACACGACCCGATCTCTGATATGGCATCATGCCTATGTGTTTATTTCCATCATCATTCAAAACCCAAGTACCGAGTATTGTCATTTACATTTATTATGAAGTCTATTTCAGTTCACGGTATATTAAAATATAACCGATAAATTCATTTTCAAACAACTGTTGAAAACATTTTAATAGAAACCCTTTTCAAAGCCAAATCATTTTGAAACTAGGCTACCAAGGAATGGGGTAGAAGTCCCACCTCGATACTCATACCGGTGCCCCACACCGTAATTCTCGGTCCGCTATACGTTAGCTCTGCGGAACCACGAACGATCCTAGATACCAACTAAGTCGATCAATATCTAGTTCAAGACATTCTATGTTACTAAATCATTTCATGATATCCTAGTGTACCATTTGTATCTCTAAAATCATTCTATAAGGTTGGAATTTAAATCGGGGTTCAAAACAGTGAAAACGGGTAAAAAATCACAAAATTTTTCATGCCCGGCCGGCCTGTCGGACTCCCTACTTCGGCCGGCCGAACTGCTGCCGGAAGCCAGGTCCGGTCGGCCGGACATCTCCAGGTTCGGCCTGCCGGACAGATGAACTCCGGCCTGCCAATCCTTAATCCGGCCTACCGAACTGGAAAAACCCAGAAATTCCAGCCACGGGTTTTTTGATCCCCAAAATCCAAATCTTGATTCTAACCTGTTTTTCTCAAATCTCAGGCATGGAAAACATTCATAGATGATAGAAAAACATGTTTGAACACTTTTGAACTCATTTATACAAGATTTAAACTCAAAAATCTCAAAAATCCAAAAATGGGAAAATGAGGAGAAAAATGAAAGATCTTGAATCCAATCCCTTTTTCTTCAATCTAAGCTTAGATTCTAGTTGTTCTAAGTTCATTTAACTCAAATCAAAGGTTTTCTAAGCTCAAGCAAACCTAGATTTCAAAAATGCACAAAATTGAAAAATTTGGAAAAAGTTTAGAAATTTCAAAACTAACATCGAATCGAAGTTTCAATCTGCATTCTCGGTTACCAAATCACGTTCCTGAGCTTCCTCCTTGCTAACCCGAAGCTTGAATTTGAATTTTGATTCAAAAATTTGAGAGAGAATTTGAGAGAGAAGAGAGAAGCCGAGAGAGAAAGAGAGAGTGTGAGAGAGCTCACGGCAGAGAGAGAGGAGAGAGAGTGAGATCAGGGAGAGTGAGGAGAGAGGAGGGGAAAAAGGAAATAAATAGAGGAAATTTATGGGCGGTTTTACTGTACGAAAACCAAATGCCACCCACAGTTTTGTAAAACGAAATATTTTTTTAACATTTTACAAATTGTTATGCTTTTAAAACTCAAAACATCATTTTAAAGCAATAAGAAATCATTTGAATTCATCAAATTAACAAAACAACCTAAAATTCAAAATCCAACCAAGTAATTAAATTAATGTTAAAACATTAATTATGGCACAGTAATTCATCATTTATATTACATTAACATTAAATAAATTTCGGGGCGTCATAACTCTCCACCCCTAAAAGAAATTTCGCCCTCGAAATTTACATCTCATTTCAGAAACAAAACAAATGCGCATACAATTCCCGCATATTCGATTCTAGTTCCCAAGTGGCTTCATCAACCCCGTGATGCTGCCACACGACCTTATCCAACGGTATCTCACGATGACGCAAACTGATTACTTTCTGGTCGATAATCTGAATCAGCACTTCCTCGTACGTCGTATCTTCTCGAACCTGCACATCGCGAAATGAAACTATCTTACCCTGCTCAGGCGGGCACTTCCTAAGCATCGACACATGAAACACATCATGAACATGAGAAAGTTCGGGCAGAAGATCAAGCCGATAAGCAACCACACCAACACGCTGAGTGTTCTCGAACGGCCCAATATACCTCGGTGCAAGCTTCCCACTCACTCTGAACTGCATAGTTCTCTTATGAGGTGATACCTTCAAGAGAACGAAATCTCCAACCGTGAATTCTAAGGGTCTACGTCTCCTATCTGCGTAACTCTTTTGTCGACTTTGAGCTACTCTTAATCGATCTCGAATCACCGTGATTTTCTTGTTGCTATCACGGATCTCATCCGGCCCAAGAATAACCCTATCTTTTGGCTCGGGCCAACACACAGGTGACCGACACGGTCGTCCATACAACGCCTCAAACGGTGCCATACCAATACTCGCCTAATAGCTATTGTTGTATGCGAACTTCGCCAGATGCAAACATTGCTTCCAATTTTTGTCGAAGTCCAATGCACAGGCATGCAACATATCCTCAAGAATCTGAATAACCCGCTCAGACTGCCCATCTGTCTGAGGATGAAACGTCGTACTGAAGTTCAAATCCGTACCTAAAGCCTCCTGAAAACTCCTCCAGTACTTAGCATTAAACCTGGTGTCTCGATCAAAGGTGATGGACAAAGGAACTCCATGCAACCTCACAATGTTCTGCAGATACAAATCCCCGAGAATCTTCCTTGAACACGTCGACCTAAACGGAATGAAATGCGCCGATTTCGTCAACCTGTCGACCACGACCCAAACTGCATCATGCCGCTGCTCCGTCCTCGGCAAACCTGTGAGAAAATCCATCGTCACATGCTCCCATTTCCACCCTGGAATAGGAAGCAGCTGAAGCTGACCTGTAGGCTTCTGATGCTCGGCTTTCACCTGAAGACACGTCGTACACTTGGCCACATACTCTCGAACATCTTTCTTCATGCCTCTCCACCAATACTGCCTCTTCAAATCACGATACATCTTTGTGCTCCCCGGATGAATAGCGAACTAAGACCTATGAGCTTCGTCCAAAACGGCTTTCGTCACCTCGACGATAGCTGGAACTGCAAGACGCTCCCGAAAATACAACGATCCATCTGCATGCACGCTCCATTCTTCAAACTGCTCCCCGTTCTGAATTCGCGTCCAAATCCCCTGCAAATGCTGATCCTGCCACTGACTTTGCTTCACCATCTGAATAAGAGCTGGGGTCGCCTCCACATGATATACCGAAACTCGATCATAGTCTTCATGATACCGTAACCCATACTCACTCACTGTCGCATCCCTGCTCCAGTCCTCAAAAGCCAAACAAGCGAGAATCCCTGAAGACTTCCTACTAAGCACATCCGCGACCGCATGAGCTTTCCCGGGATGATACTGCAATGCAAAATCATAATCCTCCATATACTCTATCCATCTACGCTGCCTCAAATTAAGATCCCTCTAGGTGAACAGATACCTCAAACTCTTATGATCGAAGAAGACCTGAAACGATGCTCCATACAAATAACACCTCCAAATCTTCAGCGCGTAAATCACCGCCGCAAGCTCTAAATCATGAGTAGGATAATTTCGCTCGTGAGGTCGTAACTGTCTCGATCCATACGCAACCATACGTCCATGCTGCATCAACACGCATCCAAGTCCGTTCCTTGAAGCATCTGCGTAAACCTCATACGGCTCGTCACTGTTAGGAATAACCAACACTGGAGCTGAAGTCAATCGGTTCTTCAATTCCTAAAAAGCAAGCTCACAATCTTCGATCCACTCAAACCTGACATTTTTCTTGATCAATCTCGTCAACGGAGCTGCAATCTTCGAAAAATCCTTTACAAATTTTCTATAATAACCAGCAAGACCTAAGAAGCTACGAATCTCCGCTACATTCTTTGGTCGTTCCCACTCCACTATGGCTTCAATCTTGGACGGATCCACAGAAATACCATGCTTCGAGATGACATGACCTAGAAACTTGACCTCAGTCAACCAAAACTCACACTTTTCCCTCTTAGCATACAACTAGTGCTCCCGCAGAGTCTGAAGCACGATCCGAAGATGCTGCTCATGCTCCTCCCAAGTCTTAGAATACACAAGAATATCATCGATGAACACGATCACGAACTGATCCAAAAACGGCCTAAATATCCTGTTCATCAAATCCATGAAAGCTGCCGGAGCATTCGTCAACCCAAACGACATAACCAGAAACTCAAAGTGCCCATACCGAGTCCTAAAAGCTGTCTTGAGAATATCCTCTTCCTTAATCTTGAGCTGATGATAACCCGACCGTAAATCAATCTTTGAGAAGTACCGCGAACCTCCCAACTGATCAAACAACTCATCAATCCTAGGCAAGGGATACTTATTTTTCACTGTGACACGATTCAGCTGCCGATAATCCACACACAACTGTAACACCCCTATGTGGGGGTTAACAGTTTTTAAATAAATAAAAATAATTTTAAATTTCATATTATTTAAATCAATTAAACAATGCCCATGGGTCTTTAAACAACAAGAAAAATAAAAATAAACGTTTTAAATACAAAACACAGTTTTTAGTGTAGCACCAAATATATATATTACAGTCATCATCACCATAGTACAATTCCCAAATAACTTAACACGGCCATAAAAAAAATAATACAACTCTTACATGTTATAGATAAGTTACAAATAAACAAGGTCTTCTAACACGAAAATAGCAGGATTGTTTTCGCATATTCCTCTTTAGATATGTTGCACTGAGTTCCACCTGAGAGATGAAGATATGATAGGGATGAGCATCGACATGCCCAGTAGGGAAATCATGACTCATCTTATGGTTTATCCATTACCACATTAAAACTGCATGGTTAGTAGGTTACATCATATTCTAGATTATGAGGTTTATTATGATCACATCTTGTGGATACCATAGTTAATCATTACCAAGTTTCATAATTACACATTTATACAAATATTACCAATCATCATTGTTCTTAGGTATCCATGTTAAATAGAGTATCACTCAACTCATCGAAAACCCAAATGGGCGCACTTGATCACCCTATAAACATTCCAAGGGTGTTCCGGTGAGGGGACATCAAGCCCCGAGTCCTCACCAAATCGATTCCTGTACAGTGTATTCTGGGACTTTCAACCCAAGAAAGCGTCATCACCTTCCCCCTATTTTACCTTTCAGGGTATTCGTGCCCAAGGACGTAACCGCCGCCCTTTTTACATCTCACTATTCCTTTGTATTCAATTTTTATTTATAGAGTAAATTTTCTAACCATGCTTCTCAATTTATAACATGTGTCAAATCATTATATTCCTTGCTATACAATATACATATTTTACAACATAAAACAAACAAATTTAATTTACCAAAAACCTCACAAAAGATGAGTAATAGAATCCCTACCTTCAAAGCTTAACAACAAACTTTTAATCTCGAAATTAATTAACGTTAGCTCCACACATCATTGACCCTAAGGCATGCATAAGGACAATTAAAACTAAAGCACAACGTCTAATCACATTCATAAGTGAATTATGTGTAAACCCATCTACTAGTGACATTAAAGTATTTTTATGCAATTATTCTTTAAATACCAAGTAAACAAGTTTTATCTTAAACACAATATAAAATACATACAAGCAATTTATATGTTTTAGTCTCTAATAAGAATTCATAAATCATTTAGGATAGTATTGGAAAGGTTGTAAGACATTAAGAGACTAGAAGGTGAGCAAAGTTGGGTTTTTGGTTCAAGTTAATAGCTGGTATAACATGGCAACTTGGTGGTATACTTTTGCAAAAAGGCGAGTTCACTATCTACAATCAACACACGGGTTAACAGGTGGTTTACTTAAGATAGATGAGTGGTTTATTACCACTGGCAGGTTTACTAGTTTTTAATCTGAAAATTAAAAAATTCATAGAAATTAAAATACAGCTCCGATTTAGGCTCATGATAGCTCGTTGGAAAGCTTAGGATGTCTACTTTTTAAATATGCAAACCAATTTACAAAATTCATTTTCATTTAACTCCAGAATTTTAAGAAATAGCCACTGCCCATAGAGGTATTATAAAGTTTATGGGATGTCAAATTTTTCTTTAACCTAAAGCATATTATCCTTGTTTAAAATCTCAAAACCATTCCAAAATATGCAACATGCATTATATAATCACAATAAACATATTCTCATGAGTTTTATACCAAAATCATTATCAAATTATATCTCTAGCCTTTCTTGTAAATAATAATGAAAACATGCTTAAGTTTGCTCTTTAAGCTCAAAACATTAGAACATCAATCTTAAAGTTATGGAAACCGGTTTTAAACATTCCTAACATGTTTCTAACATTGTTATCAAACCAAAATAAAAGTTGGTTGTGGGTTGTAACTCAAGACTCAAGTTTTTGTTCATAAATGTTCAAGGATGCATGTTACATAACTAGAAATTTGCATGAATTTTAAACACGAAAATTATGCATTAGACATGGAGAAAATACATACTAAAAACTAAGTTTAGATTAAAGAAAACCTACCTCAAAACTTCTTTGAAAAGCACCAAAGTTCGGGTTAACAATCAAGCTTGAATTAACTCTAAAACCGCCTCGACCATGGTTAGGGATTATAATTGCCTTCGCCACAAAGAGAGCTTTGTGCTCTATGTCTTTAGTTAGAATTTGAAGTGAGAAAGGGAGAGAATGAGAAACTAGAGAAGAAGGTGGTGATGGTTAAATAAAAAGATATCAAAATGCTTGAGAGGAATGGGATGTTTACGGGGGAAAGTTGTAAGAAGAAACAAAAGAGCATTAAAAGAAAATATCATCATGTCTCCCATGGAGACTTTTAGCAAATAATGCCAACATAATTGAGGGGACAATTGAATTGAATTATGGAAGGAGATGAGGAAATAATTAAATAGGTGGTTGAGAAAATATCTCCATGTCTTCTATTAATTGAGGGAAAATAATTCAATGTCCCCTTCGGAGACCTTTAGCAAAATAAGAAGAAGGCTACATAATTGAGCATTAATTTAGGGAGACAAGATTGGTAGAAGTGAGTATTGGTAAATTTTGAATGTTTCTTAGGAAGACTTGATAAGAAAATACTAAAGTGGCATTTTTTTTTTAATGATCATAGACAACTTAGTAATTTTAAATAGTCACATTTTATTCATTAAATTTTACAAAATCATGCCCGTTAAAAATACGGGTGTTACAACAACCTGAGAGTCCCATCATGTTTCTTAGCAAACAAAACCGATGCTCCCCATGGAGATGTGCTATTCCAAATATACCCTTTATCAGCAAGCTCCTGAAGTTGCTTCCTCAATTCTTTCATTTCCGCCAGCGCCATCCGATAAGGTGCCATAGAAATCGATGCTGTCCCCGGAAACAACTCAATACCAAACTCGATTTCCCAATGCGATGGTAATCCTGGCAACTCGTCGGGGAAGACATCCTCGAACTCATCAACCACCAGAATCACTACACTTTCTCTCAAAGCATAGGGCTCGCACTCTAGGTTCGCAAGAAAAGCACAACAACCCAGATTCCTTCGCCCTCCTAGACACGACTTCATGAGACGCTCACTCATTAACCAATCACCACCACCCTGGTAGGTGATCATCGTCCCCCTATCAGACACTAGGGTCACTTTTCTAAGTTGGCAGTCCACGACTGCATTATACCTGGACAACCAGTCCATTCCCAAAATTACATCATATGAGCTCATGGGGAGTATAATCAAATCACTTTTCAAAATCTCATCCCCAATCTTTATTTTACAAGATTTACACATACAATTTACACACACCCGCCCCAAGGGAGAAGTTATGACTAGGGGTTCATTAAACTCTTCTATCTCTAATCCCAAGGCATGTACAAAAGAACTCGAAATGAGAGAATGAGAGGCACCGGTATCAAATAAAACGCGAGCTAAAGATCTAGAAACCAAGATCGTACAATCTACAACCGCATTACCAGTCTGAGAATCTGAACCTGCATATGCCATTGCATGAACCTGCACTAGAGCCTTTCCTTTTCCTCTACCAATATTGTTGGGTCCGGGATTATTCTGCTGATGCTGCTGAGATGGAGACGACTGCACACTCGTTGTACTCGGCGCTCGATATTGAGGGACGCTGCGCTAGAAATGTTGTGGCTGCTACCCCTGTGCCGGATATGAGAACTGCTGAGGAGAGAACTAGGGATACTGCAACTGTGGGTACTGTTGAGGCGGAGGTATGGTCTGAGGCTGAGACTGACGACTGGCATCCTCCCCGGTCTGAGATCTAAGACGGGCACTCCTGATTGGGCAATTCCTCTTGATGTATCCGTTCTGCTGATAGAAATGACAATGGAAGCTGTAGGGATTGCTGCGCCCGCTGCCAGATGAACTGCTGCTACCGCTATTTGCGCCACCCTGCTTGTTCTTCCCCGGAGTTGGACGGCTACTGGTGCTCTTCCTACCGCTCCCCTATGATCCTCCTGAAGCCTTTTCTCGATCCTCACAATATTGTGCATAATCATTTTCCACTGATATCGCTGACGACACAAGCTCTCCAAAACTCCTAAGTCGTAGAGCAACCAACTGTCGTCGAATAGGAGCCTTGAGCCCCTCCTAAAACTTAATGCACTTCTCACTCTCCGATGCCACTGCTGATGGAGCAAACATGGCCAACTCATTAAACCTTGCCTCATATTCCCGGACTGACAAATCACCCTGCTGCAATCTATAGAACTCAGCTGCCTTCTGGTCTCTATACCCCTGCAGAAAATATCGATCATAGAACAGCTCCTTGAACCTATCCCAATTGATATCGCTACTGTGTTCCAAACGCTTAGCCTATTTCCACCAAGTGTTAGCACCACCCTCGAGCTTATACATAGCAAACTCAACACGATACTCATCAGACACACCAAGGGTATCCAAGTGCTTCACGATCAAATCTAACCAATACTCTGCCAACTGCGGATCTCCATTAGCATCAAAAGTTGAAATAGACACACGTTGAAATTCCTTAAAGTATGTGTGTCGACGACCAACATCAAAATCCTCCAGTCTAGCCCTGGCTGCCATCTGTCGAAACATAGACCTCATCATGCCCTCATCATTTCCAAACTCAGCGTCAGCTGTCGAACGATGTCCAGGTGCCATTCTCTCACTTCTGAAAATAAAATTTAGACTGTCAGAGGTATTTCATTGCCAAACCTATGTGTGCACAATTCTTAAGGTTCATAACCTTGAGCTCTGATACCATTCTGTCACGCCCCGGAGTACGGGAGGTGACGTGGCAAATTATTTAAATTAATTAAAGCAGAATTTAACTAAAATCAAGAGTTTAAGGGTTGAATTAAGCAATAAAATATGAAGGTTTCAAACAACATCTTATAAAATAGTTCATCCACATTAAGCAATAGAAATCATTAAATGAATAATAAAACAATAGAGCCGCGAGTATGGGTTCCACATACCCACAACTTGTGCACACACATGGTACTGACAATATTATAAATACAATCACAGTCCAAGCATAAATAAAGTTAAAATCTTACATGCCTTGATTTAAATAATACAAATTAATCTACTAGTCCCTCTACTGCTCCTTGGTCCTGTTCGTTGAATCCTCTCCAAACCTAAATGAAAAACCACCTAGAGGGGGGAAAATTTAAAACAAATAAAACGTGAGCGAAAGGCTCAGTAGGACTATATTTTAGAAAAGAATTTAATTTGAAGAAACGTTCCATTATTCAGGGATTATTTAAAAGAAACCTTAAACAAATAAATAAATAAATAAATTTGAATAAAACCGTTCTTACCCAGAACAGTTTACTCGTACAACCAGAAATATCATTTTCTTTTCCTAGGCAAACCATAAGAATATCACCACCGTAGTGGCCCAGCTGGGTTTCAGGACCTGCCCCCAAGGTCGATCGCTACACGACCCGATCTCTGATATGGCATCATGCCTATGTGTTTATTTCCATCATCATTCAAAACCCAATTACCGAGTATTGTCATTTACATTTATTATGAAGTCCATTTCAGTTCACGGTATATTAAAATATAACCGATAAATTCATTTTCAAACAACTGTTGAAAACATTTTAATAGAAACCCTTTTCAAAGCCAAATCATTTTGAAACTAGGCTACCAAGGAATGGGGTAGAAGTCCTACCTCGATACTCGTGCTGGTGCCCCACACTGTAATTCTCGGTCCGCTATACGTTAGTTCTGTGAAACCACGAACGATCCTAGATACCAACTAAGTCGATCAATATCTAGTTCATGACATTCTATGTTACTAAATCATTTCATGATGTCCTAGTGTGCCATTTGTATCTTTAAAATCATTCTATAAGGTTGGAATTTAAATCGAGGTTCAAAACAGTAAAAACGGGTGAAAAATCATAAAATTTTCCATGCCCGGCCGGCCTGCCGGACTCCTTGCTTCGGCCGACCAAACTATCCAGTTTGGCCTGCCAGAAGCCAGGTCCGGTTGGCCAGACATCTCCAGGTTTGGCCTGTCAGACAGATGAACTCTGGCCTGTCGATCCTTAATCCAGCCTACCGAACACGCAGTTCGGCCTGCCAAACTAGGAAAACCTAGAAATTCCAGCCATAGGTTTTTCGATCCCCAAAATCCAAATCTTGATTCTAACCTGTTTTTCTCAAATCTCAGGCATGGAAAACATTCATAGATGATAGAAAAACATGTTTGAACACTTTTGAACTCATTTATACAAGATTTAAACTCAAAAATCTCAAAAATCCAAAAATAGAAAAATGAGGAGAAAAATGAAAAATGTAGAATCCAATCCATTTTTCTTCAATCTAAGCTTAGATTCTAGTTGTTCTAAGTTCATTTAACTCAAATCAAAGGTTTTCTAAGCTCAAGCAAACCTAGATTTCAAAAATGTACAAAATTGAAAAATTTAGAAAAAGTTTAGAAATTTCAAAACTAACCTCGAATCGAACCTTCAATCTGCGTTCTCGGTTACCAAATCACGTTCCCAAGCTTCCTCCTTTCTAACCCAAAGCTTGGATTTGAATTTTGATTCAAAAATTTGAGAGAGAATTTGAGAGAGAAGAGAGAAGCCGAGAGAGAAAGAGAGAGTGTGAGAGAGCTCACGGCAGAGAGAGGAGAGAGAGAGTGAGATCAGGGAGAGTGAGGAGAGAGGAGGGGAAAAAGAAAATAAATAGAGAAAATTTGTGGGCGGTTTTACTATACGAAAACCAAATGCCACCCACGGTTTTGTAAAACGGAATATTTTTTTAACATTTTACAAATTGTTATGCTTTAAAACTCAAAACATCATTTTAAAACAATAAGAAATCATTTGAATTCATCAAATTAACAAAACAACCTAAAATTCAAAATCCAACCAAGTAATTAAATTAATGTTAAAACATTAATTATGGCACACTAATTCATCATTTATATTACATTAACATTAAATAAATTTCGGGGCGTCACACTTAAATTTAAAGAAAGCAGCGTACCTAAATTTTGGTGCTCAACGGGATGTGATGGCAAAGCAGCGGCAGCAGCGATAACAACACTGACTGATATGAGGATGTTGGTGATGTTGGTTGAGGAAGTGAGGAGCTCATAAGAGATGTTCAGGGAGTAAGTTTGGAGAAAGCCATTAGGTGTTGAGAGGATAGAATTAAAGAGAGAGTTAGGAGCCGAGTAAGAGAGAGATAGAGAAAACTTAAGAGAGATGTGATTTAGGAGAAAAACTTCAGAGTTTGTAAACAAAATAAAGTGCAACAAAAGAGAGTGCAAAATTTAAGTAGAGATAAAAAAATTAAATTTTGAGGAAAAAAATAAGCAAGAAAAATCTCACATATTATTCAAGAACATTAGACGACGGCTTCTAAGAAACCATTATCTAATGTGGTACTTTAGATGATGATTTTCTCGAAACCACAGTCTAAAACACGTGATATTTAATGCTAATAATGCCACTAATAGAAATAGAAAAATAGATGACGTCTAAACCGCCGTCTAAAGCATGCGACATTTAATGTTAATAATATCATTAGTACAAATAGAAAAATAGATGGTGAGGTTTAGACGTTGCCCGATAGATGATATCTATTAAGACGTCGCCTGTATGATCGGGAGGTGACGTATAAAGATTGCAAACGATTTTTTTTAGTTGTGTTTTTTAATTATTTTATTGCCATAGACGTTGCCCAAAACACGGGCGATGTCTACTGTATATATAGATGTTACTCAACCAAATGGGTGACATGTAATGAAGTCATAATATAATTTTTAAAAGGAAACATCTACTGTCTATATAGACGTTGCCCAGAATATGTGAGTTGTGAACGACTTTGAAAATTTTAAGGTTGTTCCTTTTTTTTTTTTTGGGTCTGATGGCAAATTTGTTGAAGTTGTTGATGTCTGATATAAATGGACTCTGGAGCAATTCCATGGATTGAATAACCTTGATAACAAAAGGATGATGGTTCTGGAGAAAGAATATGGTGGAAGGTATACATTAAGCATTACATTAATAAAGTCCATTGGAGTGATTATATGAGCATTATTAGCTCACCAATTCTGTCAAATATTTTAAAATTAAAATTGAAACTTTTTTCATTTTCCAAAGTTTGAATTATATAGCTTAGTTTGGTTCAAGGATGATGATAAAGCTACCGCATTGGGTTGGCCATGTCAAATGTATTAATATGCCTAGAAAATATGCCTTTATTGAAACCCATTCTATAATGTCTACAGACATAATTGAAGAGAGGCTAAAGACAGAGGAGATAGCATGTGTGTACCTAAATTGGAACCCAGTATATTCTTTGTCAGTTTTAGGTTTGGAGTTTGATTAGTTAAATTATTGTTAATTGAAACGTTAAGCAACCCATGAAACTGGAGTCTCTTGTATTATGTGGGCATAAATTTTAATCTTGTATTTTCTTTTTTGTTTTAGGTCAGTTTGGAGTTTCTGACCTTAGTCGAGGAGATTCCAAAACTTGACGATGCTTGTTATACATGGCAACGGTGTATTGTAATGTCCGTAAAAATGTAGAAAATTAATAAGTGTAATTTATTAGGGATTTTTTTTTTATATAATGATACCATTAAGTTCATAAGAAAATATAAGTTTGAAGCCTATATGTCTAAGTTTCAGTAAGAATTACAGAAAGCGCTTATGAGAGAGCGTGAAAATTTAAGAAGTAGGTTTAGAATTTATGTATTTAAAACAAGGATTTTCTAAAAAACCCAAACATTTTATGCGTAGAGATTCATGGATTTATAGCTTGAACTCCACGATTCTCTATAATTAGAATAAAATTTGATGATATACAATGCTGTTAAATGCCAAGAGCAACTATAAGAATTTGATTTAATGTTAAAAACGCTCTGTAAAGCTTGGGAAATTTAGAAGTAAAAAATTACAATGTAATCATGATTTATAATTATGAAATTGTATTTAGAAAGTCTTAATAATAATAAGACTTTAGTAATGAATAATGTTATAATCTTACAATTTTATGTGCTTCATATATGAAACATATAGCAAAATGTGATGTTATGATAGTACACTTGGAAAATTAAAAAATATTATTCGGTGTACTAAACTAAGTTTTTACGATTCAATAATTTCATGTATGGATTAAAGTAGTAGTCATTATAAGAATCTTAATTAGAATATTTAAATTGAGGTAAATTAATAAAAAGGAATTTCTGACTCCTTATGATTATATAGAATTTTTATAGGATGTTAGTTTAGCAAGAGAAATTTAAATCACAGTGATCAACAACTTAACATAATAGTTCATATATGGTGAGTGCAAAGTTTATGAACATAACATCGATCTTGATTTTAACAAGATCGTAAAACATGATAAGAATTTTTTGTCATGAAGATTATTAGAAATTTAAGAATTCACGCTATCTTTTACGTTCATAGTTAATTATTTACAAATGTAAATAATTATATGAAATTAATATTAATAAAAACATTAATGGAGTCCATAAGTATTGCATGAACCATTAAGGCAAATGCAAAATTACAAATGGATTAACTTCAAATCCACAATGTGATTAAGAATAGTTTAAAAATATCCATAGATTGGATACAAACTTTTGAATGATTTTCTATCATAACTAATTTTGGTTAACCATAAAGCATGGAATTATGTTAAGTTTAGAATTTGAATTAAATTGACTTATAGATAGTTAATTTAATTTATGAAAATTTTTATAAATTACGACTATTATTTTTATAATAAAATTAGAAGTCTAAATATGTTTTCATATTAAGTATGAAAATATAGTGGATAAAAGAAATTTATAATGAGAGACATATGTTTTATTTATTGATTAGTGTTTTAAAATCTTAGAATTTACAAGAGATTATCTTGATAAAAACAATTGATTTTAAGATTTTATCAAAGCTTCAAATATGAAATATTATTCTTTGACAATGAAAAAGAGTGAAAATAGTTAATCACCAATTTTCAATACAAAAATATCAAGGTTTTACATTTTTTAATTAAATCATGAAATTCAAAAAATAAATTTTGAATCATAAAAATGATTTTACGATAGTATGGAGGTTTTAATAAGCCAATAGTATAGTAAGAAAATTAGAATTTATTTAAATTATTTTTAAAAAGACCAAAAATATCAGTTTTAAAAAGTACAACTATGTTTATAGAAATTTTAAAGTTTACGGATCAAACAATTGATCAACCCAACCATGACAAAATAGAATATGTTGATACATGACAGTGTCTATAAATACATGGACATAAAAAAAAAAACCAGCCAATGAAAATCAGCTCCTTTTTCTCTCTGTTTTTTCTACACCCTTTCTCTTTCCCTTTAACTTCGGGTAAATTTTGGTGTCGGTTTTTAACACCTTATACACCATCAAATAGATCGGGACGAGTTGAGCTCAACCACATGCCATGTTGCTCATAACTCTATCAAAACAGCTCGCACTTGTCAGTCAAAGCGATGGAAAAGTCCATTTATTTCTAGCGTAATTTTTTGTCATCCAAGCTCAAATGAGATGAAAAAGACCATACCAGCCTCACCCTTAACTTTACCTAGAACAACTTAATAGAGTTACTGTCTTTGGTTGTCGCCTTGCCATTGATCTCGCCATCTTTGGTGGTGATGAGGTGCATTGTCATAACAAATTGACTAAGATGTTGACGGAGAGTGAAATGCCACAATCATCGAAACCTTATCGAATGGCAAAGTTCCATGTTAGCCATTGAGGACTGTCACATGTGAGATTGATTTCAACATTCCCAATGAAATTGAGTTAAGTTGATGGCTCCATCACATGCAGCGTTGGGTTTTGTGATCTCGACTTTTGATCGATGATTTGAGACCATCTTATGACTTGTTTCAACATTTCCAATGCGATGGTGTTCTTTGTTTAAGTTAATTACACTTTGTTAGAAATTGTCCAATATTGGTTGTATGTAATTCGATGTGAGGCAGAACAGAATAATAGTCTAGAATGATGTTGCTAGCAATGGTCAATCTTTGAAAAGCATTCCTTGCCATCCATGGTTGCTCTAGGATTATTGTCAAGAATGCTTCCTAGACTGTAAGACTAATGAGATGCAACTAGAATTACTTAGCTTAGAATCCATGCAAGAATCTCACCTATAATATGAACATTTTCAAAATAAAATGTTTACATGTTTTCATAGAAATTATAAAATACATGATTGGTTATATGTTATGTCATGTCATGTCACGTTATGATTTACTTAGCTAAGTTATGCTACATCTATATTATGTTATATATAAATGTCATATGTGGTATGTAATGTGTGATGTATTAAAATATACTACTTATTCAATTTCAGTTAAGCATGTTTGTGTTATATGATTTATGGTGCTATGTAGTAATATGTCATATTTTACTCATACAATAAGATAAATGAAACTAATAAGACAAGTTAAGGGTATCGCATCAAACTCTTGACCTAAGTGGAGGCGTCAATATAGTTAGTGAATTTATGATCTTGGTGCTCGGGACCTTGCGTGTAATGACCTTATTTATATGGCCGTTATTTAACATGTAATCTTAATTTTAAACATACTTTAACATAAAATGAAATCATAATAATGATATCTTAACATATTTCTTTTTTAAGAAATAATAATTATTTCTTAAGACTTGATTCTTTAAATTTAGCATAATAATAATTTCTTAAAATGTAGTAATAATAATTTCATAAAACTTATTCTTTAAAACTAAAAATAATTATTCGAAACTATTTCTTTTAAAACTTTTCTTAATTTAAGATAAAACTTTTAAAAATATTTTTAAAATTATCGTTGTAATTTTCTTACTTGAAAAATTTCATATATTTTGTGCATGATTTGTCGCAACATTTAAAAATTATAAAACTTTCTAAATTAATGTTGTATGGTTACAACCTCGATTTTTAAAACATACTTACATTATATCATGTAATTATTCATATGTACATACTTTATAAAAATAACAAATGCATAATTTGTATTTTGCGTGAGCGGTATCCATCGTATTTCTATTATTTGCCCGCTGCTCATCATTGTCTATCAAGTGTCATTGATAGGTTTTTTACGTATAGCATGAATATAATTAAACGAGCTTTTGCTTCGCAAGTAAGAAATAAAACTTGCAACACATAATTGAAGAGCATTTCATTAAAACATGCACGGACATTTTATGCTTGTTTATCGATATGTTTTATGTTTAATTATTTAAGTCTTATCTTATCATACTGAATGAACCTGGGTATTCATACTAGTTGTGTGCGATCTTCGAAAGGTTAGGGTTCATAAGGTCCTCAACAACATCGAAATCATAAACTTAACTAAACATAATCCCTCTTCGTAGGTCGATAGGTTGATATGATACCCTTAACTTGTCTTGCCTTAATTGCTTTACTTATCTTATTGTGTGTATGTTATATAACATGTTACTACATAACATCACAAATCATGAATCATAAATCATAATTGAAAGTAATATAATTTAATACTACTTACATCATATACTGCTCATAACATTAATCATAACATAATAAGACATCATGACATAAACATAAAAAATCATGATCATAACATGACTCAATACAACATATCATGACATGATATGGCATATCATGGTATGCCATGACATGATTTAATATATTACAACTTATCATACATAAAATAATATAACATATCATTGATCATGCATTTTATAATTTCTATGAAAGCATGTAAAACATTTTATTTTGAAACTGTTCATATTGTAGGTGAGATTTTTATTTATTTGGATTCCAAGCTAAGTGGGTCCAGTTGTATCTCGCTTGTTCTACAGTCTAAGCCGCCTCTTAAAATGGTCCTTGAGACCATGGATGGCTACGAATATTTCATGGAGGATTTCATTTGTTAGAAAAGACATTTTAGACTCTGTTAGTTTTGTTTGTCTCACCTTAATCTATGTGTAGTTGATATCGAACAGTTTTTAACAAAGTGGAATTAGATTAAATAGAGGGGGCCCCATAGCATCTAGAACGTTGAAACAAGTGAAGATGTGGTCTTGGATCGTTGATTGGAGGTAAGGAGCACATAAACTAACCACGCGTTGTGGTGTGTGCGGTGGTTTTGGTGACTAGATGGTCGTGGTGCTTTGGCTCCTAGTAGTTCTCAACCTTGACATCAATTTCACCTAACTCACCCTCAGTGCAGACCTACTTCAAAATTTTAGGCAAAACCGTCAGGTTGGATTTTGGTTTTCTAGTGATGCATTGGCCAAATTGGCTTGTGCATTTTGTTCTCTAGAGTCGTCAGAGTCTTTTGGTACCTGTGGTCCCCCTTGTCGTCATGTGAATTCCTTGGACGATGTGGCTCGTGGTAGCTTTTGGTCGAGTTCATGGTTCTTCTTCCGATGGTGCATTTAGAAAATTAAATGGTGGAAAAGCCTCCTCATGAGGCTTTGAATGTTTCCCCTCAACCAATTTGGGACAAGGTGGCCTGGAACTGCAAAAACAGTGACTTCTATGATAGACTCCAATCTTTGTCTTGTGGTGTTGTTAACTGAAATTGGTCAAGGATTTTTTATCCTCGTGGTAGTCAAACTTTTGGTATTGGTGTTGTACATCAATGAAGCTATAAACGGTAGAATCGAATGGTGGTTCGACAGTGAAAAGGGCCAGTTTTGTCGGGACTATTATATATAAAATTGACTAGAAATAGTGGTGCCATTTTCTTCATCTCGTCAATTGGTGTTAGGAAGGTAGAGAAATCTCATCGAAAAAAATGGGTCTTTCCATGGATTTGGCCAGTGATTGCGGGCTATTCTAGTGGAGTCATAGTTAGCGTGGCATGTCGTTGGACTTAACTCGTCATGATCTATTCCTCGATGCCGAAGACATTGAAAACAGACATGGGAATCTTGACTGGAGTTTGGGAAAAAAAAGGGTATAGATAAAATAATTAAATAAATTTTAATTTTCCTATTGTATGATTGTCTTATTAAAATATCCATACTGTTATAAAATATTTTTTATGAATTCATCCATACTTTATGAATTTCATGATTTTATTCTAAAATGCTAAACTTTGACACTTTTGTGTTCAAAATCAGTGATTAACTATGTTTCACTACTTTTTTATTTTTCTTTTTTAGAAATAATATTTTGTATTCAAAAGCATTGATTAGATATTAAAATTTGGTTTCTTTGATTAAAATAATCTTTTATAAATTCTAAAATTTTAAAATGCTAACTAATAAATTGAACGTATATTATTCATTATAATTTTTCTCATTTAGTCGTTATTTTTTTTTATACTTAATGTGTAAACATATTATGGACTTCTAATTTTATCATAAAAATAATAGTCATACTTTATAAAAAATTTTCATAAATTAAATTAACTATTTGTACATCAATTTTCTTCAAATTCTAAACTAGCACAATTTCATACTTTATAGTAAAATCGAAATTACTTATAATAAAAAGTCATTCATGGGTTTGTATTCAATCTATGGATACTTTAAAACTGTTCTTAATCAAAATATGGATTTGAAGTTAATCCATTTGTGATTTTGCATTTGCCTTAAAGGCTTGTGAAATGCTTGTGGACTCCATGAACGTTTGTTGTTGTTGTCTTCAACATAATTATTTGCATTTATAAAACATTAACTATATAAATTCTTGAATTTCTAGTAATCTTTATGACTTAGAAGGTTTTTACCATGCTTTGTGATCCCATAAAAATCGGGATTGATTTTGCATTCATGAACATTATGCTCACCATTTTTTGAATTATGGTGTTGGGTTGATGATCGCTATGACCTAAATTTCTCTTGTTAACTAGCATTATGTAGAAATTTTGTGTAATCATACTAAGTTGGAAATTTCTTCTTATCAATTTATCTCAATTTAAATTTTCTAATTGAGACTCTTATAAAGATTACTATTTTGACCCATACATAGAATTATTGAATTGTAAAAGCTTAATTTAGCACACTGAATAATTAATTTGACTTATTCAATTGTACTATCATAACATCATATTTGCTACATGTTTCATACGTAAAGCGCATAAAATTTGTGCAATTGTGACATTATTTATTATTAAAGTCTTGTTATTTAGACTTCGTAAATATACGTTAATTGAGAAATTTCATAATTGTAAATCGTGATTAAATTGCGATTTAGACTTCTAAATTTTCTAAGTGTTATTGAGGGTATAGTTTCTCCTAGCACTTAACGGTATTGTATATTATCAATTTTAATCTAATTATAAAGTCATGGAATTTTAGCTGTAACTTAATGAATTTTTACACATAATTAATTGTTTGGGTTTTTAAGGAAACCTTTAAAATTGATTACGGGCCCGTTTGTTTCAATACTTGAATCACAGTTTGAATCATTTTGCTATAGTATTTTCTCTTACAAAAATTTAAATCTTCATTCAAATACTCTATTCAAATACTCGAACTAAACGGGCCCTACATGAATGCTCTCATAAATGTTTCTTGTAATTCGTATTAAAACTTAAACTTATACGCTTTAGAGTTACATTTTCTTATAGACTTAATGCCATAATCATGAAAAAATGCTTAATTAATCAAACTTATTAATTTTTGTATTATTTCGGTCATCACATCGTGAACCCTAGCTTTTTGAGAATCGTGCATAGCCGATACGATCATATAGGTCCAATCACTAAGATAAGTTAAAGCTTAAATAATTAAGCATAAAGCAAGTCGATAAGCAAGCATAAAATGTTCATGCATGTTTTAATGAAATGCTTTTCAATTATGTTTTGCAAGTTTGATTTCTTACTTACTTATTGAGCGAAAGCTTATTAAGTTATGTTCATGTTGTAGGTTAAAAACATGTTAGCGATGCTTGATGGGCAGTAATGAGTGGTGGACGAATGATAGATATACGAATGGATACCCCTTATGCCAATGTAAATTATGAATTTATTATTTTATTAAAATAGGTACGTATGAATAATTAAATATTATTATGCAAGTATGTTCTAGAAACTAAGCTTATTTTAGAAAGTTTTAAGATTTAAAATGTTGCATTAGATCGTGCAACAAATGTATGTAAATGTTCAAGTAAGAAAGTTTTAACGAGAATTAATTTTAGAAATGTTTTGTTTTAGTGTTTGTTTTAATTTGAGAAAGGGTTTTAACGAAAAGGATTTAGATAATTATTTTTATGTTTAATAAGAAAATGCTATAATTTAGAAATGTTTCTTAATTTAAATTAAGAAATGTTTTAAAAAGAAATAATTTTAAATAATTATCTTTACATTTAAAATGAAAGTTTTATGAATTTATTAATAGTATTTTTAAGAAATTATTATTATTAGGATTTAAAGAATTAAGTCTTAAAAAATAATTATTATTTTTTAGAAGAATCATTTTTAAGAAATTATAATTATTTTATTTTAGAAAAAATTATTCAACAATTTATGTTGAAGTATGTTTAAGTTCACGATTATTTAGTTAATTATAGGCCACACAAGTAGAGTGGTTACATGTATAAAGGGTTTTTATTTCTTCTCCAATGCTTCATCTTTTGATATAACTTTTTTTAATGAAAAATCATATACTTGTTCTGAGATTTACAATATTGTACTTTATGAGCTTTAATGAGTGAGGTTGGAAAACCAGTTAAAACTTAGAAGTTAAAACTTAAAAATTATAGTATGTGATAGCTTTATATTGTAGTAAACTTTTGCTTTCAACTATAGCATGTGAGAAACTTTACACTCTACAAACTCTAACTTGTTTTTTTAACAAGCTTCCCAAATGAAGCCAATGATTGCTATGAAGCCTTTGCTTCTTGCAGTTTGTCATTCATTTTTGTCTCATGAGTTTGTTCTAGTTGTCTCCAATTTTATATTTCAACATTTGGGTGTAATTGATATAGGTCTTATTAGCTAAAACCATAATAGTAATGAGTCCACTCGACCTTATTATTGTATAGATCTTTATTTAGTAAGTGATGTCTAAAGCCTCTTTAAAAATATGTGGGGGAAAGGAACTTACATGTTACCCGATAGGCGACGTCTAGAAGTAGAATAGACATTGCTTGTAAAGGTGACCTTTAAAAGGGTACTTTTAGCTACACTCATAGAGATGTTGTCTTTTGGGGCAACGCTTAAAGCCTTAGACGTCACTTTTTGGGTGACGTATAAGCCTTTTTTGTAGTAATGTGCTACGTGGTTTTTTAAGAAACTGTCGTCTATTAAACATTGTGTAAGCAACAATTTCTAGTAGTATAGATTGTTTTCTAGGCCAAATAGATTCTTACATATTATTACTATATGCTAAAGAAGAGGCGTGATTCATTGTACAATGTTTTTTCTTTTCAGCCCCTTGGTGTGTTTTTTTTTGTTTTACCCTTATTGTCTCTTTTATTTTTGTTTTTGGCAGTGGTTTTTTGGTCATTTTTGCACTTGCTATGTGATATTATGTCTCTGCCCTTGCTTGATTCTTTCTCTCTCTTCTTCCTTATGGGCCCTTTGTCATTTCACGCAACAAAAAAAAAAGAAAAAAAACCTATCTTCTATGCTTCTCTCTTCATCTCCTCTTGTGTTTGGGTTGCCATGTTGATGAGACTGTGAAAATGCACATTTCTTACAGTTAAAATTAATCATTTTGCATTCATATTTTTTGTTAAATCTTTTAATTATAATATTTGTGTGATAATTAGTATTTTAGTATTTGTGTAAAAATATGTTTAAAAATATTTTTTGGTGTGTTTTTATATTTAATAATATTTTTAGTCATTTTTAGAATCATTCTTGTGTGTTAAATAATTAGTTAACTTAAAAATAATTAACACCATAAAAATAATGTTATATGATTTTATTTTGAGTTTTAAAGTGTTTGAAAATAAGCTTTTAATTTGTAAATATGTTTTGTAATTTTTTTTAGTAATTTTTAAAAATATTTCCTAGTCTTTAATAATATAGCTGTATGAAATTGTTAAAATTCATTAATTTTAGAAGTTTTTTTTTATTTTTTTATTGTTTTATTGTAAAATAATTAATTTTAATTATTGTAAATATTTTGTTTACAAAATAATTAGTTTTAATGTGTTTATTTATCTATAGATTTGGAAACCAGCGGAGAAATGAAGCCAAATGGTACATAACTACCAATAAAGAGCTAATGTTTTATCAAAGTCAAAAGAGAGACCACATGTCTCCCATTATAAGCTTACATTTGTCCTCACCCATATGTTCCTCTTCTCGGTTCTTTAGGCGATCCATGAATATTCTAAGTTTCACATGGGCGGCAAAAGAAGGTAATCAAAAATTCAAATTAGATCCTTTCAAATAATTGAGCTATCTTAGTCATATCCAACAAAATAAAAAAAAATTAATCAAACTAAATAAAAAATCTCAAATCTTTCCTATAAATGCCCATACAATCCCCATTCGAAGCATCCCTTTTCAATTTGTAAGGAAAAAAAAACTCTCAAAAGTGTTCAAGTTTAGTTTTTATAAGTTTTCTTTTGATTTTAGTTTTAGTTTAGTTTTTGTTGTAAAATAATTATGCTTACTAAAACTATGTGTGTTTTTACTTTCAGTATGTCTTTTTAAATTTTCTTTTTGCTGAAGAGAGAGTAAAAAATTCTAGCAAAATTAAGGTAAAAATCATTAGTTTTTCAAAGTCTTCTGATTAGTTATAATCTCAAAATTATTTTTAGAAAACTTATGATTTTCTTGTTAACTTAACTAAAATTCTAACGAAATTAAGTTTTGATTTATCGTGGGCATAGGCTGGTATAGGTATTACTTAGGAACACTTTAATTATTCATAGACATGGAATGATACCATAAATACTTAACTGTAATTTGGTTAGCAATTTTAGTTAGTTAATTTAAGAAAAACTAAAATATATTTAAGTTAGTTGCCAGAATAGAGCATTTAATCCTTAGCACTGTTATAATTGTTGTTTTTCTTAAGCTAAATTGCACTTATTGTTAAAGTTCCATCCTCCTTTTAAATAAGTCTCATTTTTTATTATTAAAAATTCCATTTACCATTCTAAATTAAAGCACATTTCTTGTTGTTAAAGTTGTAAAAATCACAAAGAATCTAAAAATAGAAAAAGTAAACAAAAATGTGTAAATATTGTAAATAAATTGTAAATAATTAATTTTAATCCTCAAATTCTTTAACTAATAAATAAAAATAATATACTTTGCAATACCCTTTTCCTATGAGATCAACCTCTAATTCACGGAGTTTTATTACTTGGACAACTTTACACTTGAGATTATATCGGACTTACACTTTTAGACCCAACCAAGTTTTTGACGCTGTTGTCAGGAATAGACAGACATAAAGACAATATATTAGTATATTATATATATGGCTAGATAACCACATATTAATCATTGTATATATATATATATATATATTTTTACTTCTACAATTTATTTTTTTGTACTTTACTTTTCATTCTAACATTTAACTTTTATATTTTCAACACTTCTAACTTCAACTCTTTATTTTTTAGCACTTTTTATTTTTTTCTTAATGGAACGCTTTTACTGCTCGATCCTTCTAATATTTTTGTTAATATTTTCGTTGTTAATTTTCTTTGTTTTGCAGATTCCAAAAATAGCGAAATAAAAAAAGGTAACAGAAACAAAAAAAAAAAAAAAGCCAAAAAAGTTATTGTTCATTTCATTTGCATGTTAGTATTTACAAATTATGTAGACTAAATTTTTGTTTCTTTTTCTTTTAGTAATTATCTTAGTTTTGCATGCGTGCTTGGTCTCATATGTCAAAGTCTTGTCGTGTAGTTAGGAAAATTCTAGAACTTGTTATACTACCTGTTTTGTCTATTGCATCTTCATATTTAAACAAAATGGCAAATGATGAAAGTGTAAATAATGATTAACATTATAAATCAGCGAATCATTAATCCTATTGTTTGTTCAAGGCGTGATTATTTGGAACCACCTCATGAATCTATTCCATCATGTTTAGTTTTTCCTCTTAATGCTCATAATTTTAGATTTAAGTTAGGCATGATTAATTTGCTTTCAACTTTTCATGGTTTAGAATGTGAGCATCCATACTTGCATCTTGGAGAGTTTGAAGACGTTTTTACTACTTTCACTTATCAAAATGTTTCGAATAAAGTTGTTAAACTTAAGCTTTTCCCTTTTTCTTTAAAAGATAAAGCTAAAACTTGGCTCACTTCTTTAAAACCCAGATCAATTGGCAGATATGCAAACTGAATTTTTGAAGAAAGTCTTTCCAACTCATAAGACCAATGCTCTGAAGAAACACCCAAAATGCAAAGGAAGTCTATTTTCAATGTTGGAAACGTTTTAAGGATTTGTTGAACTCTTGCCTACGCCATGATTTTGAAAAATGGTGTTATATTAGTGTCTTTTATGAAAGTTTTAACATCTGAAACTCGTCAATTTATTGAAATAATATCTAATGGAGAATTCTTTGATAAAGAACCTAATGAAGTATTAGATTTTTTAGATAACTTATTTGATAACTCTTAATACTAGCAATATGTTAATGCTCAAAGAGGTGTTCATCAACTTAGTCAAGAGAATGATCTAAATACTAAGATAGGATGTTTGACTAAAAAGATTGAAGCCATAGAACGTAGGAATGTTCAGGCACCCAAAATTGAAACTTTGTATGGTATTTGCTAAACTCTAGGATACTCAACTTATGAATGCCCAATTTTTAAGGAAGAGTCCTTTGAACAGGTGAATTACACAAATCAATTGGACTTAGTTAGGAAGCCAGTTCCATCTCTACATTCTGACACATATAATTTACAATAGAGAAATCATCCCAATTTTAGTTGGAGGAATGACAAACCACAATAATAATTTCAACCACCTCCACCACCACCTCCACCTCAAAATTCTCAAAATCGTCCACCATTTTTACAAAATCCATAAAATTTTCAAAAGCCTCCATAAAAATTTTACCTTCTAAAAATTTACATTCACGAGTCAAAACTCTTGAAGACACTCTGCAATCATTCATATAAACTAAAAAAAATTCATTCAGAAATAAGAAGTTTACAACACTCGTACTTCACAAAACATTCATGAAACTAAAGAGCCCATTTCTAAGCTCACTTCTTCACTTCGCATTCAAGAAAACAGGCAAATTTTCTACTCAGCTTGTGCATTACCCAAATGAAGTTGTCCCTTCAAGTTCACCATCACAACAAGAAACTGTTAATTTTATCACAACTTTTTAAAGTAGAAAAGTTGTTGATAAAACCATTCTTTTAAAAGATCAAAAGGTTAAGTCAACTTTGAAAAGTGATGATAAAGTTAACAGTGATGAGGAAAATTTTGACAAAGAAAAGGTTGTTTCAAAAGAAAAATTTATATTAAAGGTTTCATTTCCGCAAGCTTTGCTTTCAAAAAAAAAGTTTGATAAAAATGCTTAAATTTTTGAACTTTCAAAGCAAGTCAAAATTAACATTCCACTTTTAGATGCAATCAAACAAGTCTCATCTTATGCTAAATGTTTTAAAGATCTATGCACAATTAAAAAAAGGAAGCATAATGTGACTAAGACTGCATTTTTAGCTGAGAGTATTAGTTCCATCATTTAATATGACTCACCTTCTAAGTTCAAAGATTCAAGTTGTCCTATAATTTATTGTATCATAGGAAACACTCAAATTGAACATGCATTGCTAGATTTTGGTGCTAGTGTCAACCTTTTGCTTAATCTTGTTTACCAACAATTAGGTTTAGAGAACTTAAGTCAACATCTATCACATTTCAATTAGTTGATCGTTCTATAAAAAATCCAAGAGGTGTTGTTGAGGATGTGTTAGTTCAAATTGATAAGTTTTACTACACAATAGACTTTATTGTTTTGGATACACAATCTGTTGCCATTCAAATGTTCAAATTCCTATCATTTTAGGTTTTCCATGTTAGCTTAACAATAGCTACCCAAGGGGGGTGAATTGAGTTTTTAACACCTTTTACAATTATTGGAATTTTCTTGATAATTACCTAAACGACAAATCAACAAACAACTATAAATGCATAGAATTAAAGAGTTAAGAGAAAAGAGATGCAAATGCTACTTATAGTGGTTCGACAAAATTCCTGCACCCACCGTTGCTGAGAAAGACCTTCACTCAACCTCCATTTCTACCGTCTTTTTGGCACAATCATCCAAGTACAATCCGATGACTTTTCTACCTAAGGCTCACCATGACCTCTTACAATTTGCTAATTTTATGGAGATTGGCTAACCAAAACAACCTCAAATTTCACTAAGGCTTCAAAAACCTAATGCACTTGGTTTTACAAGTGTTTGAATGATTAGGCTTACTTCTCATAGCTTCTAGAAAGGTTTGGAATATAGTATAAAGTGTGTTAGGAGAGGATCAAGCATACAAAGAGGATTTTTAGCACGTTTGGCTCTAGAATGATTAAAAGACTTGTTGAACACTTAGATTAATACAAAGATGCTTCTGGGTGTTCTTGGATATCAAATATCTCAAGGATAAGGCTATTTATAGGCTAGAATACGAAACTAGCCGTTTATAGCCGTTTGAGATGCACTTGTCATGTCTAGAAAACTAACCATTAGATAGTTCAGTTGACTGATATATCTATAGCACGGTCAACTAAGTTGCTGCTTAAAACAGTCTATTCTAGGTTGGTCCAGTCGACTAGATTATACATATCTTGGTCGATTGGGCTTGTTAGCAAGCCTAGTGCCATTTTCATTGTTCAAAAATTTTGTTTTAAACAATTTACTTTAAAGATCAATTTTAAGTTTTTAAAAATTGATTTTATCATCTAGAATAGTTTTTTATTGATTTTTTAAAACTTTATGCATATTTGAAAAAGATTTGATTTCGAGATTAAAAACTTTTGAAAATAAGTTTAAAACTTAAGATCGATTTTTGAGCCAATTGAACTTGATAAAAATTATATGTATGCTATAACATCATACAAGCTTAAAAAATGAAAATAAAATATATTCTTCATGCTTGTTGATGCCATTTCTTCCAACCTCATGCTTTTAGTAAATTTGGTGCTTCTTTTCTTTAATTTCCTCTAAGACTTGATGAATATCTTCCAAGTATCTTGAGACACTCAAAAAAAAAAAAGAAAAAGTAAATGGCTCTACACACTCAAGATAAATTTTTAGCATTTAAATAATTAATTGTTTATTGCCATCAAAACAAAAATAATTAATTCATTTGAAACCTTGGGGCAAACAGTTCACTTCTTGCAACTTTCAATGCTTTAATTAAATGTAGAAATGGAGTTCTAAAATTGTCTTTTAGAAATATGACCTAGAATTCAATGTGTTTTACATGGCGTAAACTTCTACTCGCAAGTGTGAAGTGAATTTTGTTGAGGGAAGTTCATATGAAACATCTGCTGAGTTACTTGATATTTTAACTAATTTGGTCAATACTTTTGAGTCCAATGTCCTATCAAAAGTTGAAAAACATCCCATGCATATTGTAACTGATGAAACTTTTGAAGTTGACAATTCATTTCAAGCCCGATTTTGGAAATGAAGTCTTGGAAAATGAGCCTGAAGATGAATTTATGGAAGAACCTCTAGATATACTTATGTATGAACCTATGGATGAAGAGGAGTTTTAGAAATAAAATTTTTGAAGTAACAAGCAACTTAAGTTTTTAGGGTTGTAATCTTCTAGGAAGATATAGAGCAACCAATTTTCCACTTGTCATCAATCTCGTTGATTCTGGCTCTGAAGAAATTATGATTATAAATTAATACTTGTATTATGTTTTTATGTTTGTATTTCTGTATTTCTATGTTTATGTATTTTTGTATTTCTAACTTTGTTTCGGTGTGTTATATTTTTGTTTGCTATGTTTTCCTAAATTTTAGAAAAATAAGTTCAAAAATTGATTAAAGCGGCTGAGATTATGGAGGTTTAAGTCATTAGGATTAGTGGGTACTTTGTACCAACGGCCTTTAAAAATGTATGTTAGTGAGATGATTAATATGAATTTTTCTAATTTTTAAGATTTTCTTAAAAATTATAAAAAAAAATAAAAAAGTTTAAAAACACAAAAAATCAAAAGATGTTTAAAAAATTAAACATCAAAAATATTTTCTTTTTCTTTGTAAATAAGTGTTGTTTGTTTTTTATCATTTTTTCATATCACTTAGCTCAATTATTGTTTGGCCTAACCTAGATCAATCTTCACATGTATTAGAACGGTTTTTCCTGTGTTTAAACAGTACTGCATCCTTTGTCTATAAAGCTATTCACTGTACATCAAAGCCATGATTTCTTGGTTCTTTCACTCTCTAAAATTTTCTCTCTTAAAACTCTCATTTCTACTCAAAGCACTCAACTCTTTCTCTCAAAGTTCTCAATTCACTCTAAAGAATCTCTTTTTCTCTCTCAAATCATGGATCTTAAATACGATCACTTAAAAAACACTTTTCTTCCCTTTCTCATAAAGAAATTAGGAAGAAGTACAAAGTATGAATCACTCATATATTGGTATTTTATTGTTTTAAACTTCTAACTGATATAAAAGTGTATATAGAAGGTGTAGTTCGTTCTAGTAATGTAGCTAATAAAGGTCTACCTGGAATAGGCACCAGTCTATACATTAGGAGAAAAAATGTCCAACGTGTTCTCGTCAAAACTGTTTGGTAAGTGTCTCTCACCTGGTTATAATCCATGAACAAGGAAGATAAGATTCAGTTATATAAAAATGGTCTTAGGAAAGAGAACTTGGAAGATCTTTGAGTCTCTCTTAATTCACATCCAAGTGGATATGTTTGGCGGGCTATTTTAAAACTTTGGCCTTAATTTCAAGTTGAAAAGGAACATCTTAGGAATCCTACGTTAAATGGCCCAATTCTTCAGTTTGCAAGAAAGATAGATGGGAAATAGTCTCCTGGTCTATCTAGTTCTAAGCAAAATCTGTAAAATATTTTTAATTTTTTATGTGTTTTTGCTTTTTTAAAAAAAATGTTGAGAAATTATTTAAGATATGAATTTGGTTTTACTAAAAAACATCAAAATGGCTGAGTAACAAATTTTTTAGAGACACATTTTGATGATTATGAGTTTTCATTCATTCTCAAATAAATTTTCATAAAAAAAAAAAAAAAGATTTTTGTTTTTGGGTGATTGTTATAGTAGTTGTTTGTTAAATTATTGTGTTTGTTCTGTTTGCTTTTAATATTTTTTTATCTTATTTATCAGATGCATTATTCAGTACGTATTTGGTGTGTCACATACATTTTAGTTTTGTCCCATTTTGTTAATATTTATACAATAATGTTTAATTTTTCAAAAGTTGAATAGTTCTTTTTGGGTTAAAATTTTCAAAAGTTTTGCAGTTGTGTCACATCTGTCGATCTGTCTTTTATTTTTCTTCACCTACCAATTTGTCTTTCATCACACTCAGTCATTATTATCACTCTTTCATAGTTAGACTTGTACTCAGAGTGGTGTAAATAAAGTTTTCAAATTCAAGTCACATAAAAAAGGGGTGGTCTTACCTTTTTAGAAACCATTATAATGTCCTCGTCCAAATCATCTCTAAATTTCAAAAATATCGGTGTGTTTGTGTTTCTAATCAAGGAAAATGTATTGACTATTTAAATGCTTCATTCCATTTAGGGCAAGTCTTGGCTAAGAAAAATATAAACTTTATATATGGAGGGGTAGTCTTGGTTTAATAGGAACAGTTGTAGCCAGAGCGAAAATAGGAGGAGTCCTAAATATTATCCCTCACTTTCTTGTTCAAGATAATCATTGTGGTAAAACCATAGGAACCGAGAAAATAGTTAAAAGTATCCCTAAGCATCTCAAAGCTATGATTCGTCACTCAAATGCTTTCATTATTTTATAGGGAGGTCTAAGAACTCTAGAAGAAATGTTTATCATTGTTAATTTAGACTTAGTTAGGCATTCTTAATAAATTAATGGGTATGCTTAATGTTAATGGTTTCTTTGATGGTCTTTTAAGCTTTCTAGATAATGCTGTGGAATAAAATTTTTTTGTAAAGGTAGGAAGAAAGATTTTTGTCTCTTCTCCTACTATGGAGAAATCCCTCAAGAAAATGCACATCTTCACTACCAAAGTAGGCACCACAACTTCAAGACTTGGCGATAAGAGCAAACTAGATTTGAATCTTTCTCTTTAAACTCTTTGATCTTTTGGTTTTATCTACATCATGTTTGTTTATATTATGATTATTTTTTGTGTAACCGCTCTTGTATATGTTGTTGCTACTTTTGCTTGATCTTGTTAAACATTGAGGACAATGTTCAACTTAGGTTGGAGGAAATGGTTTGTGTCAAACTTTTTCAAATTTGTGCCAAGATTTTTCAAGTTTGGGTCTATTTTTACGCACCTAAAATGGGACTTGCTCTAAAATGAAGCGTATGAAAAAGACCCTAAAAAATTTTTAAAAAATTAAAAAATGGTATATTGTTAAAACTTTTAGATTCTTGTTTTAGTGTTGGGATGGCTGAGAGAATGAGTTAGTCTTGAACGCATCTAGATTTGGTCTGAGAATGCAATCTTTCATATATTTTCATTCATGCTTATGTTCTCCATGATGTGTGCATGCATGCATGTTTAGGATAGCTAAATTATAGAGTCTTTAGCATATTTAGGACATGTCTTAATTATGTTTGTATCATATTTTATTTTGTTGAGTTTGTTTGCATGTACATCTGTAAAAAAAAAACTAAAAATTGAAAATCTTTAAAAAAATAATTTAAAAAGAAAACCTAAAAAATGTTTTGTTTTCTTTGTTTTTGTTTTTAGAGTGCCTCCTATCCAATGAAGAAACATGGTTATATCATGGCTTGTTATAAGATTCAAAAAGTGTTTAAGCTTATGTTAGTTTCTGGTGTTAGCCTCATATTTAGATTGATTTTTTCTAAAATTTGAACACTTAATCTTGAATTTTGATTTGTTATACCAATTTAGAGACTGTTTCTGTTAATATAATTTGGTTTATTTTTATAAAATCTTATAATTTGTTTGAATCCGTCTCGAGGCAAAATCCCAGATAATACTAAGTTAAAAAAATAGTTTAGGTTATCTTTGGATCATTTAAGCCTTTCAAGTTAACCTTTATACATTTTACATCCCTAATTACTCTATTGTGCTTAATGTCCAATTTTTTTTGTTACCCAAAAATTTTTAGCCTAGCCTTTTTAATAACTTCATATCCTTTCCTTTTACCTTTCATTCATAAGGCATATGATCGGTTTGAATGTTCTTTTAGGTTATGTTAATATTATGGGGGGATGGTAAGAGTTATGAAGGAAATCTATTTATACAATAAGTCTGAAATTTAAAAAAAAAAAAAAAAAAAAAAAAAAAAGTAAAAAAAAAAAAAGTGGATGACAAGTGAAAGTTTACTTCAAGTTTGGTTTTGTTACTTAGGAATTAATTTGTATATTTCAAAGGTCTGAGAATAATGTAAGTGTCATATAGGTGAATCAGGCTTCAAATTTGTTCTTCATCCTATTTTTTTACCCTAGCCTTACATTTCAAGCTGAATAAAGTCTAATGGCCCTTAATTTATTGTTATTCTACATTAGTAGAGAGAGAAATGAAAAACAACTTTATAAGATTTTGTTAAAATAAATTAGCTTATATATATATATGCAATGATTAGTGATAGAATAGCACATACACACGGGAAAATCTATTTTAAATATGAGACACACTCTTGAAATGAACCATAACCTAAATAATATTTGCATTTTATTTTAAACCATGATTCTGAAAACAACCCTTAAGGACATTCTGCAAGAAGTCACAAGCTGCTAAAGAAATCAATCATTTAGTCTATTTTAAATTTTTCTCTCTTTAATTGTTTGGGACTAGCGATAAGTTGGTTGAGAGATGTGATAAGACTGTGAAAATGTACATTTCTTAAGGCTAAAACCAATCATTTTATATTCATACTTCTCCTTAAATCCTTTAATTATAGCATTTGTATAATAATTAGTATTTTAGTGTGTTTGTATGAAAATATATCTAAAATATGTTTTGAGTGTGTTTTTATGTATTATAATATTCTTAGTAATTTTTAGAATTATTTTTGTGTGTTAAATAATTAGTTAGTTTGTAAATAATCAAAATTGTAAAAATAATATTTTGTGATTTTATTTTAAGTCTTAAAGTATTTGAAAATAAGTTCTTAGTTCGTAAATATGTTTTATAATATTTTTAGTAATTTTTAAAAATATTTCCAAGTCTTTAATAATATATCTTTATGAAACCGTTTAGATTCATTAATTTGGAAATTTTTTATTTATTTTTAGTTTTTTGTTATAAAATAAATAATTTCAATTATTGTAAATATTTTATTTTAAAAATAATTGATTTTAGTGTATTTATTTATCTGTAGATTTGAAAACCAGATGAGAAATGAAGCCCGACATTGCAAAAATACCGGCAAGGAGCTAAAGTTTTACCAAAGTCAAAAGAGACGCCACATGTCTCCTATTATAAGCTTGCATTTGTCCTCACCTACATGTTCGTTTTCTCTGTTCTTTAAACAATCCATGAGACTATTCACCATATGCTTTCCATTATTAAATAATATTCAAAGCTTCACGTGGGCGGCAAAAGAAGGAAATAAAAAAATTTCAAGTCAGATCCTTTCAAATAATTGAGCTGTCTTAGTCATATCCAACAAAATAAATCAAAATAAATAAAAAATTTCAAATCTTTCCTATAAATATCCATACAATCCCTATCCGAAGCATCCATTCTCTATTTAAAAACACTCTCAAAAGTGCTTAAGTTTAGTTTTTAGAAATTTTTTTTTTTCATTTTAGTTTTAGTTTAGTTTATATTGTAAAATAATTATGCTTAGTAAAATTATGTGTATTTTTACTTTCAATATGTCTTTTTAATTTTTTTTTTTGCTGAGGAGAGAGTAAGAAATTCTGGCCAAATTAAGGAAAAAATCTTTAGTTTTTCAAAGTTTTCTAATAGGGTGTTTGGTATTGTAGTTAGAACTTTTTTTACTGTAACATGTAAGAGCTTTACACTATAGTAACTTTTTTTTACTGTAACATACGAGAGCTTTACACTGTTCATAACTGAGATAATGGTTAGGACTGCCCCTTACCAAACAGGCTATAAGTGGTTATAATCTCAAAATCATTTTTAGAAAACTTATGATTTTCTTGTTAACTTAACTAACATTCTAGCAAGATTAAGTTTTGATTTATCATAGGCATAGGTTGACAAGGGTAATCTTAAGAACACTTTAATTATTCGTAAACAAAGAATGACACATTAATTATTCGTAAATACTTAATTGTAATTTCATTAGTAATTTTAGTTAGTTAATTTTGAAATCATACTTATTTATTAAAAATGAGTTCTTGATACATTTATAGATATGAATTGACACATTAAATGCTTAGTAACTCTTGATTTATCATAGACAAAAGATGACATATTGCATACCTAAACTATTTTAATAAATAATTTTAGAAAAACTAAAACATATTTAAGTTAATTTCCAGAATAGAACCTTTAATCTTAAGCACTATTATAATTGTTGTTTTTCTTAAGTTAAATTGTACTTGTTGTTAAAGTTCCATCCTCCATTTAATTAAGTCACATTTTTAATTACTAAAACTCCTTTTACCATTCTAAATTAAAGCACATTTCTTATTGTTGAAGTTTCAAAAATTACAAAAATCTAAAAATGGAAAAATAAAAAATGTGTAAATATTGTAAATAATTAATTTTAATCCTTAAATCCTTTATTTAATAAATAAAAATAATATAACCGATATGTTAGACCTTTGTACTGTGGAATCGACTTAGATTCACTGAGTTTTATTATTTAGACAACCTTATACTTGAGGTATAATCGGACTTGCACTCTTAGACATGAACACTTGCTGCTCTTTATTCTTCACCTTATACTCTCTCTTCTGCTTGGTTTGGTTTTGGCTGTTTTGTTTGATGGTTGACATCTTTTTTTCCTCTATTTTTGGCTGCTTCTTTCAATGGCCGATCTCTTTTTTTTTTTTTTTTTGGTTTTATTTGTTCAATATTTTAGTCTCTTTGCTCACTGCATTTGACTATTCCCTTTTTTCATTTCTTAATTTTTTGATTTGAGTTTTTTTTTTCTTTTGTTTTATTGGTTTCTTTCTATGGTCTGTATTCGGTTGGATGACTGGATTTTTTTCGTCTGTCTTTGGCTGTTTTGTTTTAAGGCCGATCTTTTTTTTTTTTTGCCTTTTTTGTTTTATTTGCGCATTATTTTAGTTTCTTTATTTAGTTTCTTATTTTTTGATTTGAAGTTTGAAATTTTTGTTGTACCTTTTGTTTGATCTATGACTGGTGGGTTTTTGGTCTTTTCTTTTATTTTTAGTATTTTTTTCTTCAGTTTGTTGTTATGTGCAGAAGGAAACTTTTATTTTCTAGTTGGATCTTCGTTGAGAAGGAATTGCTCTAGTTATGTAGGTAAATTTATGTGTTTTTTGTAACTGATATTTGGTTTGCATTTGTGTTGTTTTGGCTGATGCTCTGTCTTCTTAGATTGATGATCTGTGATTTTTTTTGCAGATTTATTTAATATGTTATTGATATTGCAATTTTTTATGCATTTGGCAAAAAAAAAAAAAAGAAAAATAAAGAAACCTTTAGTGGTTTAGATTGATGATTTGTCTTCCTAGAGTAATGATTTGTGTTATCTTTTGCATATGTATTTAATAAGTTACTGATATTGTAATGTTTCATGCATTCCGTAAAAAAAAAGGAAAAAATTTCAGAGTTTCTGCTATATTTGGTTGAGGTGATTTTATTTATTTATTTATTTTTATTTTATCTTATTGAAAAAAATACTAAAAGAAACATGGGTCTATTACTTCATATTTTTCTTTTCCCCTTTTATTCTATGATCTGCTTTTTATTAATTAATAAATAGATATTGATTTTTTGGCGCTTAGAAATCATTTTATTAGATTACGTGTCTTATTATTACCCCTTTCATATTGTTTAATTCTATTTCTTTTGTTTTTGTCTATAAATATTGTTGTCGCGTATCATTTTCCTCTGTTTATGCTTCCTTTTCTCTCTTCCACTTTCTCTCAATTTATTTACTCTCCTGCTGAGTTCATTTACTCTTTTGTCTTCCTCATTGTCTTTATTACACTTTCTTTGTTGACATTTCTATGGCTGATACTTTATTGTTTAAGCAGCTTTGAGTCAATTCCAAGTACTATTAATGTTTTATCTGCATAACTTCTTTTTTGTTCATTTATGATGAAAAATTGTATTAGTATCTATGTTATCTTATGGCAAGTTGCTTTGTTATTTATTAATGTCTGCTTTTGATCTTGAATGCATTCCTTTTCTGTCTTTGAATTAATGTGCATTCTATCTCTTTTGGAATCTTTGTTGATCTATCATTTTGTTCTGTTATTGAAAAATGTTATTAATCTGCATTGAATCTTATTATATTGCTTTTCTGTCTTCCTTTACTTTTCATGAATAAATAATGGTTACATATGCTTGCTCTTGCTCTATTTTTATGAGCTTAGTGGTTTATCATAATTTAAATTATGTATTAGACCAGTTTAGATCATATTTTTTTTGTATTGATTTTTAGTTCTTTTCTTTTGTGGCTTACATATATATTTAATGTGTTTTAAATTTTATTGTATTTCTTATGTGGCAATGATGACTACATATTTTTCGATACGTCGAGTTCTATATAGTTGTCCAAATATTACTATGAATACTTTCATCTCATTTGAATTCGGATTTTGTCTAATGTTTATTACTTAAATCTTTTTTTTTACTATTTTAGTTATCTTCCTTTAATTTTGCTTTTGGATCTTTTCTGTCATTTCTAATTTTTTACTATATTTGTTCCATAGATGGAGTTATTTGTTAGTTAACTTTTTTTTTTTTTTTTAGGAGTGTTGTTACTAATTTCTGCCACTACATTTTGGTCATTTTTCATGAGTTTTCTCTTTTTGTGTTCTTGCTTTTGGGTCCTTTATTATTTTTGTACATAAAAAATTTTAGATCATATGTTTTGTTTTTGGCTCTTTCTCCTTTGGCTTATTTTGTTCTTGACTGTTCTCTTCTTTATTCCCTCGCTTTGAGTTCTTTTTTGTTTGTTTTTATTCTTTGGTTTTTTAAAAGAAATATGTAAAGTATTTAGTAGGTAGTTTTGGACAAATATATATTTTACGTCAGTCATTTATATTCTCTTATGTACAGATCATAATATATGTGACAAATATTGTTTTTTATAACATTTTATACTTTTTTTGTGGTTTCATTGGTGTTTTTGTCTTTGCAAAAACATCTTCTCAAGTAGCTACAAGAAATTTGCATTAAGTATAAGTGAACTAATTTGTCATATATTACTAATATATTTAATATCTGAGCCACAATTCTTATATAAAAGTGCTGATTTTTCATGTTTGATTTTTTCCATTTTGACTTTTTTTTGAGTTCATGATTTTATTATTTTTTTGTTTCTTCCTTTGATTTTTCCCTTTATAAAACTTAATACTATTTTATATAATTGAAAATCATAATTTTTATAAGCATTATAAATAGTTTCTTGCACAGTTTTTTTCTATTTTATTTTTAATTAATAACATTATTATCATGTGTATTTTCAATAGTTAAATTTAACTATTGATAAGATTTAATCCGTTTGTTCATGTATGAAGGAGCAAGCTGCCGTAGGAAATGAGAAATTATGTTTATTTTCTTTTTGTACATTACTTTTATTTTTGTCTTATTTTTGTCCAATTCATTCATATCGTAAATAATTATTGTCAATATTTTAGATTATGAAATTTAATCATTGTAAATATATAATTAGTATGGACATTTTTTATATTATTCATTTCATAATAAATTACAATTAGAAATTTGTAATTTCGTTTGAATTATTCATTACTAAAAAGTTTATGTGTTTAATGTATAGATTGAAAAGTTTAGGAAAAAAATTATTACCAAATAATATGTTATCATTTATATAAGGGATATTTTTCTTATACCCTCTATTTTAAGTTAATTAAAAACCTGTACCTTCGGTTTTTAATCTCATCAAATATATACATTTTTAGATTAGATTTAATATATAAATTTATACCTTACTTCAGTCAATAGTTGATTTTGACTTCTAAAATGATCAAATTATCCTAAGTTAAAATATTAAAAAATTGAAACTTTCAAAAAAATAAAAAGAAAACAAAAAACATACAAAACACCTATTTTTGAGGGTACTCTATACATTTTTTAAGTCTAAAACCTTAGTATAAGATTTTTTTGTCAAATGTGTAAAGTTTTCTTATTTTTCAATTTGAGGATATTTTGGGCAATTTTTAAGATCAATTTTGAATATTGATTGGGAAAGGTATAAATTTATGTATTAAATTTAATCTGAAGATATAAATTTGATGAGATCTAAAACCAAAAGTATAATATTTAAATAAACTTAAAATACAGGAAACAGTAATCCCTTTATATAAATGGAAAAAAAAATATGTAGCTTTTTCATTTTTAGCAATCTTTTACAAATAGAAGAGAATTTTTTTTACGCCAATTTCCAAATATTAGTTAAGATATAGGTTTTTAAAGCATAATACTTAATTATTTGGACAATTTAATACCTTAAAGTGTTATTTCTTCAAATCATCATTAACCAATTCTAAATTTATAATCTTTGTAGAATTATTATTAATCCAAACTCTCAAAAAATTATAATTATCTAAATCAAACGGCTTTAAAATATTTAGTTACAATAAATCCTTAAATGTTGTAGATTATTTATTTATGAAAGTTGTAACTTTGTTTATATTTGTTTTTTTACAAATTAAAATGTTTGATAATCTAATATTTATAATATCAAATTTGAAATTTACTTAAAACAATTGTTAAACAAAGCTATAAAAAAATTGTGAAAATTAAAAATCAAGTTAATTTGAGATGTTAATTAATAATTTAACATTATATTTATATATTTGTTATTTTAATTCATTTTTAGAAGAATATTACAAATATTAATATCTTGACATAAATAAAATAGAAACAACTAATTCTCATTATACATTTACTTTTGTTATTACTTATTAATGATTTTATTATATTGTACTTCATAATATATAAATTAGTTAGGTAAATATCTTTTCTCATGATATTGAAATAATTTCATTTTATTCTAAATAAACAGATGAATAAAAAAGAATCATAAAAAATTATCAACACCAAATCATCGGCATAAGCAACGTACCATTTCACATATAGATCAGGATTTCATAACTAGAAAAATGAATATCTAAGCGAAAGATGTAAAGATGTTGAAACTGCTTCAGCAAGTGTTTCTCGATTCAAACTTGATACGATATTGGCCTTTATGAACCTCAAAGGCAAACATCTGATGTAACAAACCATCAACATCTCAAAATCACAATAAAAAAATGTAATTTTCTAACTTATCATAAACATTATATTTAAATAATTAAAAAAACCTTCATATAACAAGAGTACTAGTTCCTTTTCTATTATATCTTCTCCTCTTCAGTGTTTTTCTATAGATGTCACTGATGTATACCTTGATCTTGGAAACTGTTCTTGCACCTATAAACATTGTGGTGCTCTTTTCTAGTACAATGAACGAATCAAAAACAACAAATCACCCCAAATTTAATCTTTATTATAAAGATGGAAAGATTGTCTTACTTGTAATTAAAAGAACTCTTCTTATATTGGATAACTTACTTGATTATTATGAAGGACTAATAAGTACACATTTATGAAAGAATATTCGTGCTTATAATTCCATGTTTACATTTACATCATTTGGAGCCAATATAGAATCGAATACAAAAATTTCAAATGGTCCATATATTTTTAAAGTAAGCAGACAAATACATAATCTGATAGGATCTCTATTACTAGTTAATCATAATCCTCCAAAATTTGTACAACTTTATGTATATGATATAGAAAATGAAATCGAAAATCGAATTACAACATTCTCATTTGATGATGTGTCTAAAATTTTAACTAAATCAATAACTAAAAATTTGATTAAAATGCTTGACAAAACTAATAAATTAGTAAAACTTTACCGAATGATGAAAAATAGATAATAAGAACATGAAATCCCTTCAAAGAAACTAAAACTTATAGGTCGAAGATAAATGGATAGCAATCAATATGAATTGCCCACTTCAAATGACATAGGTGGTTTAATAGTTGGAGATATTGGGAATATGAACAAGGAAGAGATATCATAATCCATGACAAAATGGATACTTTGCAAAGAATTAAAAAATTGTATCCATCTTATATGGATCTGCAATATCTTTTGCTATTTCCTTATGGAGAAGATGGTTATGAAATTGATTTAAAATGGAATGTAATTGCTTCAAATAAAAAACCTTCAGCAAAAAAATTTCTATGAAAGCATTTTATTGTTATCAATTATAACAACATTAAACCCAAGGCAATACTCTATTTAGAGGCAGAAGATTAAATCAACAATATGTATTTGATGCATATGCTTCTATAGAAGAAGATCGCTTAGACTACATTAAAAAAAACAATAAAAAAAGAAATTAAGATCTATAATTTGTTAAGGTATTCAAGATGTCTTTACTACAGGAGACCCAAATTCACAAGCAATAGGTAAATGAATTATCCTTCATGCTGGAAGTCCTAGATATATGATACAAAATTATCAAGATGCAATGGTAATTTGTAGACACTATGGAAATCCAGACTTATTCATAACATTCACATGCAATCCCAAATGGCCTGAAATTATTAGAGTTCTTACTACATTCAAGGTCAAAAACCCAAAGACAGACCAGATATTATCACAGGAATTTTCAAAATAAAATTAGATCATATTTTATCCATTAATAAAACTAAAAGAATATTTGGAATGATTATCGCATGTTAGTTTATTTTTTCAACACTAATTTTATCTCATTAATAAGAAAAAAATAATTTCTTTATCTTTAATATAAATAAAAAACTAATGCAATTTTCCTTTTTTCTTTTATTTTATTTTGTAGATCTATATATAGTTGAACTCCAAAAACGAGGCTTACCACATTGTCATTCTCTGTATTGGTTACACCCTGACAAAAACTACGTGAACCATCATAAATAGACAAATTTATTTATATAGAAATGTCTAATCCTGAAAAGAATCCATTAGAATATAGTATTGTAATTGAATTTGTGATGCGCATTGCCAAAACAAATGCTCCATGCATGAAAAACTCAGAATGCTCAAAAAAATTTATGAAACATCTCAAAAATGAAAAAATTATTGAAGAAAATGAGTTTGTCAATTACAAATATAGAAATACAAACTTTTACATAGAAAAAGAAGGTATCAAATTAGATAACAGATTCGTAATTCCTTATAACAAAGACCTGTATTTAAAATTTCATGCTCATATCAACATTGAAATTTGTTCTCAATCTATGCTTATAAAATATTTATTTAAATATTTAACAAAAGGACTGAATAAAATAAGGGCAATAATAGAAAATATATGTACTTAGTGATCTGGACAAACTATTTAATCAAGAAGTAAATAAAATTAAAAATTATGTCAATTGCCGGTATATAACACCATATGAAGCTATGTAGAGATTACATGTATACCCATTACATCACAGAAATCTAGTTGTCTAACGGCTATCAATTCATTTACCATGTATGCAAAATGTAACATTTCACTTAGATCAACTCCTTACTAATATAATAAAACAACCAAGAATTCATAAGACAACTCTAAATGAATGGATGGAAACTAACAAATCTAATGTTGAAGTTATAGGACTTACTTATATCGAATTTCCTACGAAATATGCTTGAAATAACAAATAAAAAATTGGAGTATTAGACAAACAGGACATATAATTAGATGTACTTTTTATGTGCATCTAAGTTTTGGAGAACTATATTATCTTATATTATTGCTAAATCATTGAAAATGTATAATAAGTTATGAATCCCTTCGAACAATTAACAACATGACATATTCAACAAATCAGGCAGCATGTTATAAATTAGGCTTACTGAGAGATAATAAAGAATAGGATGAATCAATATTAAAAGCCTCATTCTAGTCAACATCAAGTCAATTACGACAATTATTTGTTATAATCTTATTATTTTGCAATGTAAATAATCCAATAAAATTATTCGAAAAACATTGGAAACTTATGATAGATGATATTTTACTTAAAATTAAAACTTTATTCAACAACCCAAATTTCTAAATACCTAAAATCGAATTATATAATTATGTATAATATGAACTAGATAAATTGTTAAATCTAAATTCATCAACTTTTAAAAAATTCAATTTATCTCCTCCTATTGGATCACTAATAGATGATCTAAACAATAAACTCTTAAGAGAAGAACTCAATTACGGCATAAATAAATTAAAAGATGAAAAGTATTATATGAGTACAAAATTCAGATAGTAAACAATAATATATTTATCAACAAATTTTAGAATCACTTAATCATGGAAAACACAATTTTTTTTCATCCATTGTCTTGCACAAACTAGAAAAACATGTTTGTGGAATGCAATCGTTACTAAAATAAGATCAAATAATCAAATTGGCTTAGCTACTGCATCTTCTAGAATAGCATCATTATTATTAACGAAAGGTAGAATTGCACACTTTAGATTTCAGATACCATTATCAATAGATAAATTTTCTGCCTGTAATATAAAAAAAAGAACTCAATTGGCAAAATTAATTGAAAAAACATCACTTATATTATGGGATGAAGCACCTATAAAAAAAACATTGTTTTGAAAACATTAGATAAAATGCTTCAAGATTAAGAAAATAATTTCGAACAAAAATTTAGTGGAATGATTGTTGTCTTAGGTGGTGACTTTCAATAAATTTTACTTGTTATTCCTACAAGAATAAAAGAACACATAATAGATGCAAATCTAAACAATTCTTATTTATGGACATATTTTCAAATTTTAACATTAATAGAAAATATGAGATTAAAACATCATAATATTATAGAAAAAGAAAAAACAAAAATTTCCGAGTTTTCAAATTGGATATTAAATGTTGGAAATAGCACTATTGACGGAATAAAAGATTTAGAAAATGAAGAGGCCACATGGAATAAAATACTAAAAAAATACATAATACATTATGAATCAAATCTAATTGAAAAGATTTTAGTAGTAATATATGATTACTTCAACAATTATTTTAACAACATAGATTATTTAAAGTAATGAGCAATAATAACTCTAAAAAATAGAACAACTAATGACATTAACAACCATGTATTATGTTTAGTACTAGTGAATTAAGATCTTATTATAGTTATCACATCTTCGTTTGAAAGTATAGACGAACTTAAGCTTTTATATCCTTAAGAATTTTTATACACTCTATATTTCAATGGTGTACCACCACATGAATTAAACTTTAAAGTTAAAATTCCTATTATGTTATTAAGAAATTTAAACCAATTAATAGGATTATGCAATGAAACAAGACTCATCATTACACAATTGACAAATAAAATTATAAAAGGACAAATCATAAATTTGAATAATACTAAAGAAAAGTTTATATTCCCAGAATAAAAATGATTATATATGAATCTAAATACCCTTTTACATTGAAAAGACAACAACTTCCTGTAAAAAGTTGTTATGCCATGACAATAAATAAAAGCAAGGACAATCTTTGAATAAAATTGGAAATCGGTCTCTATTTACAAAATGAAATTTTTACACATCGACAATTATATGTTGCTTTATCAAGAGTAATGACACCAAAAGGATTACAATACTGATTCATAATTTAATTAATAAATATCTCGTCTACTAAGAAATTTTACTCAATATTATATAAAAATGTACATAATAATACTTTTGTTTAATATTAAAACAGTATATTATTAATAACTTAGACATGCATTCAACAATACCATTCATTCAATGATTAAAAAATTATGTTCTATTTTTTTTGCAATTAGAGAAAATGACAACAACTATTGACGCATTGAAACCAAATGAAGTATACGGAACTATTAGAGAAAGAATATGCAGATTATGGATGAACAATGACTTCATAATAGGATGTTTAATAAGTCTTGATGAAGAGGTAATAACTTCATAGACATTATATATATTATCTTTTACTTAACATCAAATTTTATACAGTAACTAACAATTTTATCTTTTTCATTTGTAGCATGAAGCAATGTGGATTAGTAAAAGCTAGTGATTCCGATATTATTTCTCAAAAAGTTCAATTGGGTGTAATCTATGACATCAACATCTTCTTTGTCAATAAAAATAAGCCAAGATACAAAGTTGTTCCCCACAATACAATGCTACAGTATGCACATGCAACATCTTTTGTCCCAATTATAGAAGAGTTGCCACATATCCCACTTATTCAACTTCGTTGAAATTGATCACCTACATCAAAGATTCGATACAGGTGAAATTTTAAGCTGTAATATCCTTTACTAACTTGAATAAACTAAAAGCGTTATTAATTTATAAAGATATATTTATTATAGTTTGTATTTATTTGACATTAGATATCATCAGTATCTTGTGTTCAAACAACTGAACAAACAAATATTAGCAACAGAACAACCCCAAGACACACTATAATGATACAAAACATAAAGTAAATAAATTTTAGATATATTTTATGATAATTATGTTAAAAATTATTTAATCAATATCTAAGTAATTTATGTCATTTAGAATTCTTTATTCTAAATTTTTTTCGACAGAAGTGAACAATTACACTCTATAGGGAAACAAAGTAGAAGACTTCAATGAGAACATTTTGAAATCAATTGACTGACCCATTGTAGCAACTTTTGCAACAATGACAATAAAACAATATTAAGGTAATTTTTCAAAATCACACATACAAACACATATAACCAAATACTAATCATCTTGATCTTCAAAATATGGGAAATCTATATGTCTCAAGCACTGTAGCAACTTTCTATTATGTTGATCCAGATATTCCAGAATCAAAAACATTGAAGACAAGGTGAAAAGAAATACCATATTATTTTTTTAAAAAAATTTCTTTATACTTCAATTTTTTTTTTTACCTTTTTATCTAATTACTTTTACCTTTGTATACACAGATTTTCCCATCAAACTCAAGAAATTGATTTCCTACCAGGAGCATCAACAACACTAATGCAGTCAATTGAAGAACAAAAGTTACGCAACAAGAAAACAATCAGAGTGTTAAAAGCATTGGATCAACTAAACAATCATGTTAGTATTAGTAAAATTTTATTTTATTAAATCCATTATTCAAATTAATAACTTTTTCTCATTTACACTAGGTATCAAATTTATAGTAAAGGCTACGATAATTGGATTCTTTATAGATCAAGGCTGATATTATAACTCATGCCCTAAATGCTATCGACAGTTAAAACAATCAGGAAAAGGATGCTGGCGTGATAATCATGGTAACATAAACACAATGCCCACGCATGGTAATACACATTACTCACTAATTATTATTAAAATTTATTTATTCTTATTAATTATAATAAATAAGCTACTATATTAATTACTTATTACAACATTTATAACAGGTACAAATTAAATATATAAATCAAAGATAATATGGCATACATGATGATCATCATATTTGGACGAGCTGCACAAACACTTGTCAAAAAACCATGCTCAATATTAACAATTGATGAAGGTTTTACTAATCAATCCACAATCCCACCAATCATTGATCAATTCAAAGGACAAACAAAGATCTTCCAAGTTTATTTTTGGGCGAGAGGAGCACTACTTGATATAGTTGTATAAAAAATTTTTGAAGATGTCAAATCTCAACCCCACTACCACGACTACCAGCCCCTACAACAATGGATCTAAAAACACTAGATCCAAAAAGATTGACTATAAGGTAAAATATATTTACTAATTTATATTAAACATTTATAAAAATTAAAATTAATCTTATTAAATATATGTCTTAATAATATTTTATGATTTCAGTTTTGAAACAAAGACAACAGATCCATGAAGAAAACGCCTAATGCCTAGATAACATAACTACTTTTAAATTATTTAATTTACAATATATATACTTTAACATTCTTAACTTTTTTCATTTTTTACCTTTTTTTTTTTTATTTTGCAGTGATGAAGAACCAAAAAAAGAGGAAAACAGACACTGTAAATAATAATAACAAAAGTTTCAAGAAAATATTATATCAACATATGTACATAAACTAATTTTAAATTGCAACAATTTCCAATTTTTTGTATAAGACAAAAGTATTTTCTGCTGAAGGCGTGAGATTTTGCTAGTTACATACTAGAGTTTTAGAACCAGAGAGACAAGTCGAGAAAACTAAAGATATCTCATTTGGCAATCAATCGTAAATAGAGTGCTTAGATATTAAGCCAACTCTAACTTCATGAATTATTTAAAAAAAAAAAAAGGAAAAGAAAGAAAACTCTTAAGTATCATGTAACTTGTGACTATACAATTAGGACAGTTAGCGATAATTAGTCTGACAAACTACACAAGTGGAGTACTAACTAACTTTTACAAAAGGATTGACTTGGTTAGAAAATCCGCATGTTGATTAATTGAGGGCACATGCTTCACAAACCTTTTTCTCTTACAAAATTTAAGTCCAACTCCACATGCTTGTTGTGGCATATAAAGTATATAGGAATCACAAACAAGTTGAAGAAGCACTCAGATTATTAGACCACATGGTAGGAATATTGTTTGTGACTACCTGATTAGTTCTCCATTAAGGCAGACAACAAGCTCAATTCAACAAATATTGGCAAGGTGTGTAGGATTTGTCGATTGCATGTTGCTTCTTGGCATTTTGGCAAGGTATGTAGGATTTGTCGATTGCATGTTGCTTCTTTAAATGCCAAGACACTAAGTTTTTATCAAGAAACACACAATAACTAGGCATGTATCTTCTGTCATCAGGATCATGTCGCCTAGTTTGCACCACGTAACCCAACTAACTCCGGCTGTGCAAACCTCCTAAGATGCAAACTAAAATCACAAAGGGACTACATGTTTTTTTTGAGGTCAAAAGCCCTGTCACCTGATGAAACCATTTTGCCACTAACCTTGTCTTATATTTGTTTACAATAACATCGAAATTTTCTCACTTTAAAGATCCACTTGCGTCTAATGACTTTCCTTCACTTTGATAACCAAAGTAGACCAAGATTTGCATCTCATGACTTTTTATTTAGCCAAATTTAACTTTATTTATTTAAAGCATTTAGCTTTTTAAATTAAAATTTAAAATGAAAATGCAATATTATCATTATCATCATCGTCATCATTTTTTTGATCTGCTAAAATTGTCAACTTTTACTTAGAGCTTATAGAAGTTTGAGTTTTTCCCCTACTAAATAACCTTTAATATTGATAGAGACAACTTGAGTACTTGGAGTTAAATATCACTCATTCATTACCAGGCATGATAAGATGTAAATGTGTGATTTCTTAGCTTATCACGCCATGAATAAATCCAAGAGCTATTCTCATATTTTTCAAAGTTGAGAGGTTAATTTGTAAGATTTAAGTGCTCCTAAGAAAGATTGGGCTTTTAACATTATACTCCACTCAATATTTCGTTTTTTGACAAATTATCCTTTAAATTTTGATAATTGCCCAAAAAATTTATCACACACTTGCAACTTTACCCAAAGAGATAAATCTGCCAGAATTAATAATCCTCATACTTTATATACTTCAACCCTTAATAATTTTCGTGTGTTAACAAATTGCTACGCGAACTTTTAATTTTTGCAATAAACTCTTTCTTTTTATCACCAATTTAAACAGAGTTATTAATTTAGGCGCATTGTAATGGCTTGACAAGTGGGCTTGATTACCAAAATTAAAAATATAGAAAACAATTTATGGAAATGCTGGAAGTTTGGGGACAAATGTACAAAAATAAAATATAAAATTTTTATAAGTTTGAGATTTTGATTTTAAGACCATGCAAGCTACAAAGATCCCACATATTTTAACGCCCCCCCAAAAAATTTAAATGCAAAAAAAAGGGTTAGATTTCATGAAAATTTATAACTCCAATAGGCTTAACCTATGGTAAATTCATACTAGATTTCACCGTAAGATGAAAAGTTCAAATCCTTCTACCCAAGTGAAAAAAATTGCAACTCCAAATTTAAGAATTAATTAAAGAGAAATTGTGCAAAATAATAGATTTCAAAAACTAATAGAAAGACATAGCGTAATTAATTTGACTTGCTAATAAAAAACATTTTCCTAAGTTTTTAAAAAGTTTTAGTGTGTAGCTTCAAATTTAATCATCTCCAAATTAGCAAACCCTAACGTTAACCCTAATCCCAAATTAACAAAAAAAATCTCTCAGTCTCTTTTCCCCCATCCTCTCTCTTTGACGACAGTGACGATGACGGTGAAGGTGACGGAGACCGAGACAGCAACGACGACGGAGACTGAGACAGCAATGGTGACGACAATAACTCTCTCCCCTACACTTTCTTATCACTCTTTCTCTTGTCTCTTGCTCTTTCTCTCTCCCCCTAATCAACGGCGTCGACAATTGGTTTGCTAGAGGTCGCTGTCAACATCATCTTTGGCACAATGACGGGCTACAAAGGCTAGTGCTTCGGGGACTCAAAACAGAGAAGAGGATGCAATTGTGGAGGGAGAAAGTGAAAGAGGAGAGAAAAAGTATCTAAAAAAAATATAAAAGAAAAAAAGAAAAAAATATTACAGAATCGTAAAATTGAAAACAAAAAACTAAAATAAAGAGAAGAATTTTTTTACATGGAAAAGGTATTTCTAGAATTTCCAAAAAATTATACATTTTTTATAAAAAAATTGTGCTATTAATTTTTATTTCACGCCTATGATTTGCTAGTTCCCTCCCTTACGTTAATTAAAAGCGGTGAAAGTCACATGCAACAGGTGAAATGGGTGAGAGCAAAAGTGTATGGTAGCAGTTTTTATTTTATTTTATTTTATTTTTTGAGTAGGTAATATTTTGTTTGGCACAATAGTTTAAACTCTATCTACAGTATAAAACTCTTAGCAGCTACAATATAAAATAAAAAAAACAACTTCAATGTAGCTGATCTAGACAATTGACCAAATGACATAAAGAGATTCTTTTACTAGGCCATCTTCAACCCTTTACATCAAAATGTTGTAACTTTCACTTCAAACAGTAAATTCATCTTCAACCAATTAGACCATTTTTAACAACAAAAGAATATTCCATGTTTATTCCTTTTTATTTCCTTTTATATATTCCTTTTTACTAATTCCCTACTATTTATCTATTTCACAAATTATGCCCATATATAATATTTTTTCACATATTGATTCAATAAATTATGTCTATTATTTAACAAAGCCGTATAAAATAATTAACCAATAAATTATATTTTCCTATAAAATGACCCGTTTACTATTGATATATTAATTAAAAATAAACTTACATTAAAAAAAGTTGTGAAGCAAACAGTACATTTAATAATTAAACATAAATGCAGAAGTGTAAAATAAATATTGATATTCATTTAATCCTCTGAATTAGTATACTCCTCCTACAAAAGATCAATTAATGCATTATGAAGTGTAATGTAAGCAACTTTGTCCTTGATTTGTCTAAGTAGAGCAAAGAATTGTTAAAATTGGATTTTTTATCTATCATCATTTCAACTTCTGGAGTTGTGCTTCTATCGCATCTTCAATTGTTGCATAAAGATCACGTTCATCCTTGATTATCATGTTGTCTATAATAATGCATGTAATCTTTATGTCATGTAGCATATCTTTTCTCCAAAAATGTGTCGAGCCTGCCACAATTGCAAAACGTGACTAGAGAACTCCAAAGGCACGTTCTATGTCTTTTCTACACGCTTCCTCTTTCATGGCTTATGAATAGTTTGCACAATAGCGGGGCATTTTGGGTATACTATCACCTAAATAATGACCCATGTTTATAATTTTCCTTGAATAACATAACAATAGGTAGGAGCAATGCCTTGAACAAGAGCAGAAAAAAAGGGGATGACTTCAACACATTGAGATCATTGTTGGTGCCGGACATACCAAAATATGAGTACCATATCCAAAGATCATAGTCTGCTACAGCTTCGAGAATAATAGTTGGTGTTCTATTACAACTTGCCTGTTGTTCGGCCCTTGTCGTCGGACATTTTTTCCACTTCTAATGCATACGATCTAGATTGCCCAATATTTTTGACAAACCACGTTGTTGACCAACATGGAATAGTCTGGCACATGTTTAGCTGTAGGTAATCTTAGATACCGCTATGCAAATATCTCTACAATAGCATAACAAAATCTCTTCATGTTTTCAATTGTCATTGACTCACTTATTTTAATGTACTTGTCGTTAGATCGGTCGGCAGACCAGATGCCAACATCCAAAACACGTCTGTTATTACTTTCTGTAAAGTTGATAAACCCAGTCTACCAAGCCCATCACTTCACTATTGAAAGTAGTTGTCATGACCTTTGACCGCATCAACTATACGAAGGAACAAACTTCGAAACATTTGATATTGGCTGCGAAACATGCCATCATTGTAGCGTGGGTTCTCAACAAAACAATCGATGAACAGATTACGATTACCAGTTTCTCGGTCACGTTGGATCACCATATAACCAGGAATAGAGCCACCATGGGTCACTTAGTTGTTTTGTTGATTGAGATAGTGGGTGATGATCATGTTGTTATTAGTGATCGCATGGTATATCACTTCTTCTTCTGCATTAAGATTGTTCATCACTGATAGATCAGCGTCGTCATCTGACGATGAAGTTGAATATGATAAATAAGATGGACCTCCAATATTAGAATTCATCTTTTCTCCAAAAAAAACTATGACTAAGTTTGTTGGATGTCTATTTTTGATGGTAGACAACAGGAGAAAATGTTGGTTTGTGGCCCCAAAAAAAAAAAGCAATTTCAGCTGGGTAAAGTTAAAAATTTAATCTAATATTTAAGATGATGATGAAATCCATCCGACAATTTAGTTTAGTAGTCCAAATTTTTTTATCTGGACTCATTGGAATAGGTGAAGAATATATTCCTTATAGAGCTCATATATGAATTTATTGAAGAAAATGTAAAGCTATTAAGATTCTTATCTGAATTTTATTGAAGAGAGTATAGAGCTGATAAAATTCTTATCTAAATTCTTATATGAATTTATTGAAAAAACTATAAAACTGATAAAATTCTTAAAAATATATTCTGAATATGAAATTTTTATCTGAATTGGTTGAAGAGAGTATAATGCTAATGAGATTCTTATTCGAATTCTTATCTAAACTCTTATATGAACTTATTGAAAAAAGTGTGACGCCGATAAGATTTTTAAGAATAATTTAAATCTCTTTTATAAGTTTTAGAGGATTATTTTAAATTGTTTGCTTACACCTAGGCTAAACATAAGCTTTTGTGGGGAAAAAAAAAAAAAAACTGACTTCAACGATTAACAATACCATGTCAGATGTGGGAAAAAAAAAAAAACTGACTTCAACGATTAACAATACCATGTCAGATGACAGAAATTGGGACGACCGAAACAACCGATATGAGTAGTTTAAATTAGACATTAGTTGTTCCAAGAGTTTTTATGGTCGTTAGATGATTTTATTGGGTTATTCAAAGAGTTTTCTCAGTTGTTCAGAGTTGTTCGGATATTAATATTATCAATAATGATCTTATATATTTTTAACAAATTTTATGTTTCCTAAGTATTTAATTTATTGGTTTATAGATTTAAAAATCCATCGTAGTTATGAATCACATCTTTGTTCCTGTGGACTACAAGGAGTAGTAGGAAAATATAGATATGGGCCTTTGAAAGTGGGTTAGAATTGGTTTGACTAAAAGCTTTGTGGTTGATAGGAATATTAAATTTCTTGAATTGGTAGAGACAATCTATAAAAGAACAAATATCGGTCGTAGTGAAAGTAAAACTAAAATAACACATAAGCTTGTTGGTGACACATTTGGTGAGACTGTCAGACCAACTCTTATATCTAATGATTCGGATGTTAAAGATCTTATAATTTAATGAGGAATGTAATAACCTACAATGAGCAATTATGTTTACTGGTACTCAATTAATTTAGAACTTCAAAAAGAAATTAAAAAAACTTCAACTTAATCAAAGGCCTTGTAGCGTACACTAAATTCACATTATATGTTTCTCTTAGGTTTATTGGTATTAAATTAGGGAGGAAATTCAAAATATTTTGATAAAACAACAAGTCAATTGCTCCTATTGATTTGTCAGTTGTTCCTATTAATTCTCGGTTGTTCATAGTTTTATCATTAATTTAAGCAACTCAATTCAATATTATTTTAATATTTAGACATGACATTATGTATTAGTGATAGTTCATGAGTGCAAGTATGCCTAATAGTACTCAATTAATTTAGAATTTTAGAAGGAATTAAAAATAAACTCTTCAACTTAAATCAAATGACTTATAATATACACTAGAGTCATCTAGTATGTGTCTTTTAGCTTTATTGGCATTAAATTAAGATGAAAATTCAACATTTTGATGGAATAACAGGTCAGTTGTTCCTACTAATTCTCGGTTGTTCATGGTCTTTTTATTAATTAAATTAACTTAATTCAATGTTATTATAATATATTTAGATGTGATATTATGTGTGTTAATTTGTAATTTTTTTTTATGAGAAATGTAATAACCTACTGTGAGCAAGTATGCTTATAATAGTACTCAATTAATTTGAAATTTTAGTTGGAATTTAAAAAACAAATCTTCAACTTACTCAAATCCCTTATGGTGTTGACAAAGTAGCCTACTGTATTTCTCTTAGCTTTTTGATATTAAATTAAGATAAAAATTCAACATCTTGATGAAACAACATATCAGTTGTTCTTGTTGATTTGTCGGTTGTTCCTACTAATTCTTGGTTGTTCATGGAATTTTTATTAATTTAATCAACTTAATTCAATATTATGCTACTATTAAAATGTGATATTGTGTATCAGTGCTAATTCATAAGTATTTTGATGAGAAATGTAATAATCTATCGTGAGCAAGTATGCTTAGTGGTACTCAATTAATTTAGAATGTCAAAAGGAATTAAAAAGAAAACAAAGCCTTCAACTTAATCAAATGCCTTATAGTGAGTACTAAATTCACCTACTATATTTCTCTTAGTTTTATTGGCATTAAATTAAGGCAGGCCTTTAATATTTTGACTATTGAACCAATTAATTTAGAATGTCTTATAGTCAGCACTAAAGTCACTAACTATGTTTCTTTTAGCTTTATTGGCATTAAACTAAGGCGGGACTTCAATATTTTGACTATTCAACGAATCAGTTATTTCTATAAATTTATCAGTTGTTCCTACTAATTCTAGGTTGTTCGTGGCTTTTTTTTTTTAATTCAATCAACTCAATTTAATATTATAATATTTAGACACGATATTGTGTATTAGTGTTAATACATGAGTATTTTGATGGAGAATGTAATAACCAATTATGAGCAAGTATTTTTAGTGGTACTCAATTAATTTAGAATTAAAAAAAAAAACTCTTCAAGTTAATCAAATTCCTTATAATATGCACTAAAGTCACCTAATACATTTCCTTTAGTTTTATTGGCATTAAATTAAGGCAGAAATTCCTTATTTTGATGGAACAAGTTAGTTGTTCCTATGAATTTCTCAGTTGTTTCTACTAATTCTTGATTGTTCACGGCCTTTTTATCAATCAAATCGTCTCAATTTAATGTTATTCTAATATTAGAACGTAATGTGGTGTATTTGTGTTTATAGGTCAGCGTTTTGATAAAGAATGTTATAACTTAGCGTGAACAAGTATGCTTAGTGGTACTAATTCTCAATAATTCATAGCTTTTCTATGGTTGTTCTGTGATTTATATGATATCCACGAAAAAAAAGAAGAAATAATGATCTCCACTGAAATATAAAAGCAACAAAAATTTGTAAATACAACTTATATTGCTCGAATCCCATCAGCTGTTCCTTTGAGTTTGTCAGTCGTTCCTGTAAATTTTACGATTTTCCATAACATCCATGAAAAAAAGAAGAAGAAAAAATATTTTCTACCAAAATATAAAAGACGAAAAAAGTGTGTATCATCATCGATTTTTAGTAGCATTTTCATCGTAGAGACAAACAATGTGCATCTCCAATGTCTTCGGCATGTACACTCTATAAACACCCCGGATAAACAAAAATTTGGATGGATTGATATTTTGTTGGAATTAAAACATGAAACGCAGCGGAAGGAACGGATCGTTGACAAACAAAAATTTTCTGAAAACTTTGTTCATTGGGAATAGATATATAATTTTAATTACAGAAAACTTTAGGAATTTTGACTAACCTTTTGAAGACTATCAGGGTATCCTAGCTTTCCTCTTTGACACCACGATCTTCCAAACCAAGCCTCCACACCAATGGAAAGACGAGTGGGCGTCAAACTACAAGAATGAATTTTCCTCACACTTTTCTGAATCTGCTATATACTCAACACATGAGATAGCAGACCTTTTTCTTTAGAGAAACTCTCAGTTTTTCTCTCTAAAAATTATGTGAAAAAATTACTGAGATAACTGTTATCTCTCTCTTTTTATAACTGAGCCATTAGTAATTTTACTTTCCCTTTTCTTTGTTTCTTCTTTTTCCCGAATCACCCACATCCGGTTCACACACACATGCATATGTATATATATATAAGTTACCGTTAATAAAAAAGGACGCTTGCCTTTTTCTTTTTTTTTTTATTTGACCTAATCAATGATTCGGTCATATATATATATATATGTGTGTGTGTGTGTAGAAAGCGTGAAACTTAGTTTCACGTCTTTCCTTTTTTTTTGTTATAATATTATATTAATATTATATTAATATATATATATATTAATATATTATAAAATCTTATATATATATAAAAAGATTTGGTTCAAAACTATATATATATATATAAATCTCAATTCAAAAATAAATCACATTTATTTAAGAATAGATTTTAACAATAATCAATTAATTAACTAATGCTCAGTTAAATGTGATAACATTTATCACATTACATTATGTGTCACAGAGAACATTTTTCTGTGTCACGTTAATAATTCAAGTGTGAAAAAATTAATTCAGAATTCAAAAATTCTGAATTAAACATGTATAATTCATTCTATGTAAAAAATCCAATATAGTGTTACAGATATGGTATTGGGGACCTATGGACCTATAACCCAAGCTCCAATAAATTTGACATTTAATCAAACTCTTTAATTAATGTGCCAAATTTATTAGTTTCAGTGTTACTCCACTAAAAACCTGAAACTAAACTCTTGAGATTATAGTGAAATTACTCAAAGAAAATTAGCGAGTAGTCCATTGATATAATCATTACATATAAGTCAGTCCTCCATAAATAGTTCATAATAAGAGCTAGGTTAAATTTCTGTTTACCTCTCTTATTACATCTTTATCCTTGAGTTCCAATAATTCTCTAATGAACAATTAATTCATAATCTTATTTTGAACGAGCGCTCTATTGTTCAAACCTTGAATTATCACTCAAGAGAACTATTTTTCTAACTTCCATAGGGAAGGAATGGATTCCATATCTGTATAATATTATTCCCAGCCATTTATTACTTTATGTTTCCAAGATGCTAAGTTATAATCTGTGCTTAGACAAATCTTACCATGCAAGTCAAAAAACATAATGTAATAAATAGGAGTCTAATAAATACTCAGGATTAAGAATGTCAAATATATGATCATCATAGTGATAAATTTGAATACTCTATTTGTAACGGATGATTATTAGAGATTCATAATTTATCTGGTCCAGTCCTATATAATCTCATTATATAAAGTACCTCCAACCCAATGTCTCTACATTAATAGTCCGGATAATGACTATTTCATTTTAGATGAGATTGGACCGTACTTGTAATTTTTAATTAAAGATCCCAAACTTTAATTAATTATTACAGACTATTTAGATTATTATCTATAAATTTTATCCCTAAGCAAATAACACTTATATGCTAAATTTATAGTCACATAAATAATCATGGAATTTTCTTGATGTTTATAAATGTATTCATAATACATATAATCAACCAAAATAATAATAAATGTCATTTTATTTATTTATTAACAATATGTACAATGTCACAGCTTTTAGGGCACCAAACCCAACAATCTCCCACTTGCCCTAAAGCAGGTGAGACATGTCTCTAAGACCTAAGCCTTCCAAGTGTCCCTCAAAGCTCTTTGCAGGTAACGTCTTGGTGAAAGGGTCGGCAAGGTTGTTTTTCGACGCTATCTTCACAACTTCCACATCGCCTCGATGCACTATCTCTCTAATCAAATGATATTTTCTTTCTATATGCTTTCCTCTTTTGTGGCTTCTAGGTTCTCTTGAATTTGCCACTGCACCACTGTTGTCACAATACAGTGTGAGTGGTTTATCCATGTTTGGAACTACTTCCAAATCATTTAAGAACTTACGGAGCCAAACAGCTTCTTTAGCTGCTTCACAAGCAGCCACATATTCTGCTTCCATAGTTGAATCAGCAATACAAGATTGTTTGATGCTTCTCCAAACTATGGCTCCACCACCAAAAGTAAACACTGATCCAGACGTAGATTTACTTGTGTCTTTGTCTGATTGAAAATCAGAATCAGTGTATCCAATGGGAATCAAATTCTCACCAGAATAAACTAGCATATAGTTTCTCATTCTCCTAAGATACTTGAGAATATGTTTAACCGCTACCCAATGATCTAATCTTGGGTTGGATTGATACCGACTGACTATACCCACCGCATAGCAAATGTCAGGTCTTGTACACAACATGGCATACATTAGACTTCCTACTGCAGATGCATAGGGTACCCGTCTCATATTTTCTTCCTCTTGAGGTGTCTTAGGACACTGCTCTTTTGAAAGATAAACTCCATGACGTATAGGCAAATTACCTTTCTTGGAGTTTTGCATCGAAAATCTGATAAGCACCTTATCGATATACGATGCCTGAGACAGCGCCAACAGTTTGTTCTTGCGATCTCTTATGAGTTGGATTCCAAGAACATAACTTGCTTCTCCTAAATCTTTTGGAAATTGTTGGCGAGCCATTTCTTTACATCAGATAATACGCCTACATCATTCCCAATGAGTAGGATATCATCTACATAAAGAACCAAGAAGACCACCTTCTTATCTTTGATGTACTTGTAAACACAAGGTTCATCAATATTTTGATCGAAACCATAAGATTTGATCGCTTCATCAAATCTCAAGTTCCAAGATCTTGAAGCTTGCTTGAGTCCATAGATGGACCTATGCAACTTGCAAACTTTTTGCTCTTGACCTTTGACTACAAACCCTTCTGGTTGCACCATATAGATGCTTTCCTCAAGATAGCCATTCAAAAAGGCAGTCTTGACATCCATTTGCCATATCTCATAATCAAGACAAGCAGCAATGGATAAAAGAATCCGAATGGATTTAAGCATAGCTATAGGCGAGAAAGTTTCTTCATAGTCAACTCCCTCCTTTTGGGTATAACCCTTTGCCACAAGCCTAGCTTTGAAAGTCTTAACTTTCCCATCCACTCCTCTTTTCTTCTTGTAAATCCATTTGCACCCTATGGGTTTTATCCCTTCAGGTAGGTCTACAAGATCCCAGACTGAATTGGAGTACATGGACTCCATTTCAAGGTTCATAGCCTCCAGCCATTTTTCCTTCTCAGAAACTTCCATTGCATCACGATATGTCAATGGATCATCTTCACCATTATCAGAGATAGCAACATTTGCTTCTCCAAGTTCCCTGTAGCGAGCAGGTGGTCTCACAACCCTCCCACTACGTCGAGGTGGTATGACATTCTGATAGGAAGATGTGGTCTCCTCATTTTGTCCTTCGACAACAGTTGTCGATTGCGGTCTGATCTGATCAGAAAGTAACTCTTCAAGTACAATTTTGCTACGAGGTTTATAGTTTGTCATATAATCATTCTCGAGAAAAGTGGCATTTGTCGATACAAATACTTTCTTATCCTGTGGACTATAAAACAAACCTCCCCTCATTCCCTTTGGGTATCCCACAAATAAGCATACTTCAGAACGTGGTTCCAACTTCCCAGTCTTACCTTTCAGCACATGTGTTGGACACCCCCATATACGGATATGTCGCATACTAGGTTTGCGACCATTCCATAACTCTAAAGGTGTTTTTGAAACAGACTTAGATGGAACTATGTTTAGAAGATATACTGCAGTTTGTAGTGCATATCCCCAAAATGAAGTGGGTAATGATGAGTAGCTAAGCATGGATCTCACCATATCAAGCAACATTCTATTTCTTCTCTCTGCAACACCATTTTGTTGTGGTGTTCCAGGTGCGGTGAGTTGTGATAGAATACCATGTTCTATCATATAATCCTTGAATTCAGTATCAAGGTATTCTCCTCCTCGATCAGATCGAAGACTCTTCACCGTCTTTCCTAATTGCTTTTCAGCTTCCGCTTGGAATTCTTTGAACTTTCCAAAAGTTTCAGATTTCCTTTGCATTAGGTATATGTAACCATACCTTGAATAATCGTCAATAAATGTGACAAAATATTCGTAACCACCACGGGCTTGTACATTCATTGGACCACAGACGTCTGAATGTATTAGCTCAAGTGGTTCCTTGGCCCTTTCGCCTTTTGCAGAGAAAGGCCTCTTAGTCATTTTACCTTCAAGACAAGATTCACAAACTGGTAGAAAACTAACTTTTAGCTCTTTTAAAGGACCTTCCTTTACCAGTCTGTTAATTCTGTCAAGGTTGACGTGACCTAATCTAAGGTGCCATAGGTATGTTTCATTATTAGAAGAAATCTTTTGCTTCCTAGGTTTAGGTTGTTCAACTTTGAACATTTCGGTATTGAGCAGTGCTTTTTCGTTGGGCCTTAAGGTGTAAAGCCTATTTTCCAGATGCGTAGAACAAATATCCAAACCATTTCTAGAAATATTAACATAATTATTATTGAAAGAAACATTAAACATTTGTTCAAACAACCTGGAAACAGAAATCAAATTTCTGCGAAAACAAGGAATGTAATAAACATTGTCTAAAATTAAAAACTTATTTCTAAAATAAAGTTTAACAACTCCCACTGCTCTTGCCGAAACAACCTCTCCCGTTCCCACTCTCATAGTTTGTTCCCCGTCGGCAAGCTCCCTTGAAGAACTAAGCATCTGCAAAGAAGAACAAACATGGTTAGTTGCCCCTGAATCAATTATCCAAGGTGAAGTATCATCTTCAACTAAACAAGCTTCTAAAACGAGTAAATATGATTTACCGTTGTTCTTCTTTTCTTTGAGCTCCTGAAGATACTTCTTGCAGTTTCTCTTCCAGTGCCCAACTACGCCGCAGTGGAAACATTTTCCTTTAGGCTTCTTTTGGTTGGAGCTCTTTTTGTTGTTGTTGCTTTTTTTCTTCTTAGGTTGCCCTCCATTCTTAGACTTACCACTTCCTTCAGTCCCTTTCCTCCTCTTATTCTTTTGGGCAGAAGAGGAGGGTTGAGGTTCTGCAACATTTGCCTCAGCTTCTTTAGTCTTTTCTTTGGAAATAGACTCGAAGGTTTGAAGCTCATTAAGCAACTCAGTCATGTTATATTTCAGCTTGTTCATGAAATAGTTGCTTTTGAACTGAAGGAACGCAGGGGAGAGGGTTTCTAAAATCATCCCCACCTGTGTGGCTTCATCTATCATCGCCCCGTTGACCTCGGCCTCATGGAGATAGTTAACCATGTTGAGAACATGTTCTCTGACCGAAATCCCTGCCTTCATTTTTGCATTCATTACAGCCTTAACGGCTTCGTGGCGTGCCTTTTCAGAAGGTTTACCAAACATGTCTTGCAGAGACTGCATTATCTCATAAGCGGTCTCCATGCTTTCGTGCTTCATCCTAAGCACGTCAGACATCCCAGCCAAAAGAAAACAGCGGGCCTTATTATTCGCCTTGATCCAACGATCATATGCTTCCCGTACATTACGAGGAGCATTTGTAGCAGGCTCTGGAGGACATTCCTCCGTCAGGACAAACTTGTAACTTTCGCAAATTAGTACAATGTTCATGTTACTCTTCCACTTGACAAAATTATCTCCGGTTAATTTTTCATTTGAGAGAATTGCGATGATTGGATTAGACATTGTTGCTGTAATAAATAAATAAAATAGCATAAATTAAAATGGTTGCATAAACATCATAAATATATGTTTTGGAATAGTAAGTGATGCATGATGCATATGAAAAACACAAAAAATATTTTACTAATTCCACGATTATTCAATTTTAATAAATAAAGTGCCGCCGTAGGGTAGGTCAAATTATTTATGAATTGAATTGAGACATTCTCAATTAATAAATATATTCAAAATATCTCATATTTTTGATATTTATTAATAACCGTTTATTTTGGTCAAGATATAATTAACAATTTAATTATGTCTTTATGAGTGTAACCCACTATTTTGGATTTTAACAACTTAACTCAAAATTGCCGTCGTAGGGTAGGTCAATTTTGAAATACATTATAAAATCCTATCTTAAGGAAGCCAACCTTGATATTGATTTAAATGGACACCCTTTGTAGGGAGGACGAAATCAAAGCGTCGCGAGGCGCCACCTAAATCTCACGGTGTTGTACTAATAGTGGAGACCGCAGGTTATATTGTCATATTACCTTCTCCCACTCATTATTTTAAAAGATGTGTGTTATCTTATAAAACACATATGTTTCATAATTCTAGTAGATAAAAACAATTTTTTTTTAATTACTAGATTATATTATGTGTTAATAGAATCTCATTCTATTTACACTTAAATAAATTACCAGATTTTCTAAAAATCTAAATTTATTATGAATTGTCTAAGTTACCAAATATTAAACAATTTAAAATTAGATAACTTAGAATTAATGTGAATTTTACCAAGTTTAACTGTTAAAACTAAATTCACATTATTTGGTTGATTAATAAATTAAGATTCTATAAAACCAACCCAATTAATTTAATCTCATTAAATTAATGCTAACACATATTAAATCATTTTATAAAATCCTTTATAAAAATAATATGCTAAGCGTATACATGTCATGTTACAATTACTATAAGTGGGCACTTTCCTATATGACATGTTATCATGCATGAACATGTTATCACAATCATCACATGAAAATAAAAATGAAAATAAACAATGAATTTTTGACCGGGTCCTTTTGAATAATTAAAATTACAACCCAAAAATAAAAAATATAAAAAAATAAAATTACAGGGGTCTTCTTGTAATTTATACATAATTCTCTGCTCCAATTTTGCAGTCTTCATCAAGAGGTTTATTGTGCAACAATTTGCTGGATTACCTTTGAAATCTGATAGGCCCACAGTTCTCAACTGGGCCAAAAAATCCAATGGACATCTTTTTCTTCATCGCTCCACGTATAGCAAGTGAAAGAGAGGAGAGAATAAAAAATAATAATAATAAATTACAAAAAGCCTATACCCTTTATGGGTTTACACAGATTGATCTAATCAAACTGAAAATAAAATTATTAATCTAAAAGGACCATATAATTAACGACCAAAAATCCTTTCATTAAACAACCATTCATCACATGAATAAAAATTAACAAAGATGCAAAGTGCCCACAAACATGCATCAAAAACATGATATCATCAAAATAAAATCATGTTTAATTAAAATTATATATGCTATAACCTGGCTCTGATACCATTTGTTGGAATTAAAACATGAAACACAGCGGAAGGAACAGATCGTTGACAAACAAAATTTTTTTGAAAACTTTGTTCATCAGGAATAGATATATAATTTTAATTACAGAAAGCTTTAGGAATTTTTATTAACCTTTTGAAGACTATGAGGGTATCCTAGCTTTTCTTTTTGACACCACGATCTTCCAAACCAGGCCTCCACACCAAAGAAAAGACGAGTGGGCGTCAAACTGCAAGAATGAATTTTCCTCACACTTTTCTGAATCTGCTATGTACTCAACACATGAGATAGCAGACCTTTTTCTTTAGAGAAGAACTCTCAGTTTTTCTCTCTAAAAATTATGTGAAAAAATTACTGAGATAACTGTTATCTCTCTCTTTTTATAACTGAGCCATTAGTAATTTTACTTTCCCTTTTCTTTGTTTCTTCTTTTTCCCGAATCACCCACATCCGGTTCACACACACATGCATATGTATATATATATAAGTTACCGTTAATAGAAAAGGACGCTTGCCTTTTTTTTTTTTTTATTTGACCGAATCATTCGGTCATATATATATATATGTGTGTGTGTGGAAAGCGTGAAACTGAGTTTCACGTCTTTCCTTTTTTTTTTATAATATTATATATATATTATATTAATATATATATATTAATATATTATAAAATCTTATATATATATATAAAAAGATTTGGTTCAAAACCATATATATATATATATATATATAAATCTCAATTCAAAAATAAATCACATTTATTTAAGAATAGATTTTAACAGTAATCAATTAATTAACTAATGCTCAATTAAATGTGATAACATTTATCACATTACATTATGTGTCATAGAGAACATTTTTTTGTGTCACGTTAATAATTCAAGTGTGAAAAAATTAATTCAGAATTCAAAAATTCTGAATTAAATATATATAATTCATTCTATGCAAAAAAATCCAATATAGTGTTACAGATGTGGTATTGGGGACCTATGGACCTATAACCCAAGCTCCAATAAATTTGACATTTAATCAAACTCTTTAATTAATGTGCCAAATTTATTAGTTTCAGTGTTACTCCACTAAAAGCCTAAAACTGAACTCTTGAGATTATAGTGAAATTACTCAAATAAAATTAGCGAGTAGTCCATTGATATAATCATTACATATAAGTCAGTCCTCCATAAATAGTTCATAATAAGAGCTAGGTTCAATTTCCGTTCACCTCTCTTATTACATCTTTATCCTTGAGTTCCAATAATTCTCTAATGAACAATTAATTCATAATCTTATTATGAACGAGCGCTCTATTGTTCAAACCTTGAATTATCACTCAAGAGAACTATTTTTCTAACTTCCATAGGGAAGGAATGGATTCCATATCTGTATAATATTATTCCCAGCCATTTATTACTTTATGTTTCCAAGATGCTAAGTTATAATCTGTGCATAGACAAATCTTACCATGCAAGTCAAAAAACATAATGTAATAAATAGGAGTCTAATAAATACTCAGGATTAAGAATGTCAAATATATGATCATCATAGTGATAAATATGAATACTCTATTTGTAACGGATGATTATTAGAGATTCATAATTTATCTGGTCCAGTCCTATATAATCTCATTATATAAAGTACCTCCAACCCAATGTCTCTACATTAATAGTCCGGATAATGACTATTTCATTTTAGATGAGATTAGACCGTACTTGTAATTTTTAATTAAAGATCCCAAACTTTAATTAATTATTAAGGACTATTTAGATTATTATCTATAAATTTTATCCCTAAGCAAATAACACTTATATGCTAAATTTAAAGTCACATAAATAATCATGGAATTTTCATGATGTTTATAAATGTATTCATAATACATATAATCAACCAAAATAATAATAAATGTCATTTTATTTATTTATTAACAATATGTACAATGTCACAGCTTTTAGGGCACCAAACCCAACATGAACAACCAAGAATTAGTAGGAACAACCGACAAATCAACAAGAACAACTGATATGTTGTTTTATCAAGATGTTGAATTTTTATCTTACATCTAGATTCTCATTTGTATCTTATGATAACATAACAATATTTTTCTTTAGCTTAATAAGTATTAAATTAAGGGGGAAATTTAAAATTTTGATAACAATTGGCCAATTGTTCTACAGATTCGTCGGTTATTCCTACTATTTCTTAGTTGTGCATCCGTTTTTTTAGTAATTAAAAGATTGTTTGGTTAAAGGTGGTTCACACTACAAACTCAGTTATAAACAGTGTAAAGCTTTCATATGCTACAATAAAAAGAAAAAAGTTGCTACAGTATAAAGCTCTCACATGCTACAGTAAAAATGGTTCCCATTGCTAGCCAAACACCCAATAAATCAACTCAAATAAAAAAAAAATCAACTTTTCTAGATGTAAAATTGTGTAACAGGGCTTATATACAAGGATGAAAATATCTCTATTATTAAAAATATTGGTACTTCAGTTCTATAAAAATTTCAAGAAAAATATCAATATCGTTTGAAATTTTAAGTAAAAATTACGTAAACTTCATATTTATATTAAATATAACTCTAATAGTTTGTGATATAGTAAATATTAAAAAGAAACATACATAAATATGATTTATATAATAAACTGTCACGCCCTGGAATCCGAGAGATGACGTGACAGATTAATTAGGTTAAATAAACTAAATTCTTAATAAAAACTGCCATTTTAAAAGTTATTAAGTTCTTTATAAGAATGTAGGATATTTAAAACTCCTTATGATATTTGTAAAAATTATGAAAGCATGCAAGCGAATTAAGATATTAAATAAACAAACACCATTGGCCCCACTAAATCTACATTAGTGTACACACACGGTATCGACAATATTAAATACATTTTAAAACAAGAAAAATGTGAGCGAAAAGCTTAATAGAACTAAGCTTTTGAAAACATTAGATTTTAAACATATAATTCATTTTTAAACAAAAGCTGTAAAACAAGATAAATAAATAAATGAATAACTAACTAAAGCTCATTAGATTTATTCATACCGGTTAATCATTTATTTATCCATAGATAGTCTCATTATCATGTTTTCGGTAAAGCCATATGAATCACCACCGACGTGGCCCAGGTAGGTTTCGGGACTTGCCGCCAAGGTCGTGCTCCCCGCAACCGATCTCTGTACATGACATCATGCTTTATCTTATCATTTCGGACGGTACTAACCGACACGTCCAGTGTCATATCATTATCATGTCTTGTTTACCGAATGTTCTCATTACGTTCATTATGATAATTCATTATTTAGCCAATAATGAAAATAAATAATAAACCTCATTTCTTGAAAACGTTTAAAAGGAAATGCTTTGTGGCCAAAACCCTTAAAAAACATGGCTACCAAAGGAGAAGGGGTAGAAGTCCTACCTCAATGTCTAGTACCAACGTTCAATACCGCAGTTCCGATCCGCTATACGTTGCTTCAAGGAACCACGAACAACCTTAAATAGAAACTAAGTTTATCAATATCTAGCTTAAGGTATTCCATATCCCTAAGCTATCTCATGGTGTCTTAATATGCCTTTAGAGTTCGCAAAATCATTTCATGAGGTTAAAATCTTGATCTAGGTCTTAAATAGTAAAAAACGGGCAAAAAGAGTCATTTTTCACAAGGTCCGGTTGGCCTGCCAGAGCCCTTGGTCGGCCCATCGAACTCCACAGTTCGGCGTGCCAGCCAGCCAAGACTGGCTTGTCGAACTGGCCCAAGTTTGGCCTGTCGACCAGATGAATCTAGCCTATCCGGCTTGCCAAACCTATGAATTCAGCCTGCTAAACGTTGAGTTTGCCCTGTCGAACTAGAAAAACGTGGGAGGTCCAAGACTTCGATTCTCGGCCTCCCCAAGCCCAAAAATCAATTTTGAACTTGTTTTTCCAAGTTCCAGAGCATTTATAACATTCATAAATGATAGGAAAACATGCTAGAGCACATTTAAACACTTTTAAGCAAGATTTACATATAAATTTTCAAGGAAATCTGAAAATAGAGAAAAAGTGGGAAAACTTGATTTAATCCAAATTTCATGACATCAAGTCTAGATTCTAGACAATTTGAGTTCTACTAACTTAGCTTAAGAGCTTCCTAAGCTCAAGAAACTTGGATTACAACATTTCAAAGAAATTAAAAAAATTTGGGATAAAAGTTTGAAATTTGAAAAAAAAAAAGAAACTAACCTCGAATCAAAGCTTAAAATCGAGTTTGTGGAGTCCAAATCATGTTCTTTGCCCCCCAATCCAGCTAAGAATCAAGCTTGAACTCAAAAATTTGAATCAAAATAGAGAGAGGGAGAGAGGGCAGTGTCGGAGAGAGGGAAGAGAGAGAAAGAGAGAGAGTGTGTCTCAGAGAGAGTGAGGGAAAGAGAGTGAGAGGGAGAGATAAACAGAGGGGTGAGAGGTGGTTTGCAGAGCAAAACCGTGTCCCCAACACATGGTTTTGTAATTGGGACATATAGAATATTTGACAAATTATTTTGTTTCAAAATTCAAAATAACATATAGAAATAATTAAAAGTGTGATAAATTTAAATTACTATAAAATACTTAAATTAAATTCAAATTTATATAAGGCATACTAATCCACCATCTAAATATCAATTATGTCTAATTAAATTTTCTGGGTGATACATAAACTCCATACATATTTGATTTGTCAATACTAAAAGAAAGTTTTATGAGGCTCAAACATGGTTGAGATTCTATCTTGATTCAAATAATATTGGTGTCATGAAATATTATTTAAATAGTATTGAATATAGTTATGAATATGTCATATGTAGGTTTGTTCACTTCTTTCTATTGTATTTTCATGAATGGGAACCTGTGAATATACCAATTGTTTGTGTGAGAATGCTGGTGGTATGTTTGGATGAGGATAATTGAAAATTACAAAACCATCATAGTTTTTAAAGTCTTGATTGTATAGATAATAAACATGAGAAGTCTTATTGGATAAGCTGCTATAGTTGAATATCAAATTCATTAATTGTAAACTCCGGGAAAGATTATATTTATCATATGTATAAATTTTGATAAATTATTTAAAGAACAAATATTCATTGATTGAAAGTTTAAAATACTAATAAATTATCTAAAGAACAAATACTTATTGATTGAAAGTATAAAATATCGATAAATTATATAAAGAAAAAAACCATTAAATTTAATAATTTCTGACATTATCTAAATTTCATCGATACTTCGTCTACATGTATCAAAATTTTGTACAAATTACACTATAGATCTTTTGATATTGACATTTTAGTCAATATTTTGATATTTGTTTGATATTTTGCCAAAACTGATATTGCAATAGAAAAATATTTTGGTACCTAAAAAATTAAAATTTCCACCAAAACTTTCGATATTTCGCCTATATTTGCGTCCTTGCTTACACACGAGTGTTCTCACTAAATAAATAAAATAACTTTATTTGTTGTTGTTGTTGTTTTTTTTTTTTTTTTTTTTTTTCTTTTTGTGAATGATTCCGAAGTTATTCTTTAGCCTAGTCTATTTTTTTTCTTTTTTCCCGAATGACCCGTCAATTATTCCTTTGAGTTTCTCGGTCATTCCTGTAAATTTTGTAGTTTTTCTTTGATTTTTATAAAATTAAAGCAAAATATCGTACGTTATTTAAAGAAAATGCCTTCAACAGCCGAAACCAAATCTCACAAGTTCAAACCCAAACCCCACCCCCTAACCCCCCCCCAACCCCCCCAAAAAAAAAAAGGAATGGACAGCCAACTACTAATAGTAGGAAAAGGCAAGTAACAACAATCAAGAAAACATTATTTAAAGTTTTTTCAAACCGTAGCATCAATGCTTGTTTCAGTTGTGACTACCAGTTTCATAATTCAACTACTTGCAGTCACGATGGCTAATTGTTTAGCATAAGAGAATTAATGCATGAAAAAGACCAACCTATAGACTCCTCTGCTCATTAAACAGAATTAATGCAAGAAAGAGACCAAACTATAGATTCCTCTGATCATCTATTCGAACTAATTAACTTAATCAACTCTAACAACCATATTCGAAAGCAAAAAAAAGCATAATCCAAAACCAACACTTCGACCGCGCTGGCGCCAAGCTGCTCACCATCCGCCGTGGAATGCGTTGCGAACGGCTTTCAAACAAAGATTGGTTGTTTCAAGTCATTTCCATGCAGAGAAAATTAGGACGAAATGCTGAGCATTGGGTAAAAGTTTGAAGGGCCGATAGGGGGGAGTTGGGGGACGTGGTTATTCTTTTTTTCATCCAAGTAGAAGAAGAAGCTTGAAGCAAAGGAACTTTGTGACAATTTGGAGTTAATATCTTTAAAACTTTTAGGTTAATAACTCTAAAACTCCCTTAACCTTAAATATTATGACAATTTAGTCCTTAAATTAATTTATTAGACTAAAATAGTCCTTGAACTTTTAATATTGTGACAATTTTGTCCTTAAACTAATTTAGAGTATGTTTGGAAACCTTGTTAGAACTTAAAATCATAGTATGTGAGAGCTTTACACAGTAGCAAACTTTTGTTTTTTACTATAGCATGTAAGATGTGACACCCCAAATTTAACTAAGTATTATTAGAGTATAAAATGGTGTATTAGTGCGTTATAATGTAATTTAAGCTTAATTTAGCAATTTTGTAATATTTAAAAATTAATTTTACTTACAATTATTTTTAATCACTTTTAATTATTTTTATATATTATTTTGAATTTTAAAGAAAACAATTGTCAAACACCAAACACGTCCTATTTGAAACCTGTGTACTGAACGTAGTTTTCATGTTGAAAACCACCTTCCCTCTCTTCTATTTATTTCTCCTCTCTTTCTCTCTTCCTCACTCTCTCGTTTTCTCTCCCTCTCTCACTCTCAGACTCTCACTTGTCTCTCTCTTTCTCTCACTGCCTCTCTCTTTCTCTCTTCCCTCTCCTTGATTCAAAATTTTGGGTTCAAGCTTCAATCTTTAGTTGGATTGGAAGCTAGGAAGCAAGATTGAACCTCTATAAACGTGATTCAAAGTTCGAATTCGAGGTTGGTTTACTAAACTTTCAAACTTTTATACTTTTTTTCAATTTTTCTATTTTCTTTTTATTTTTAAATCCGAGCTCATTTAAGCTTAGGAAACCCTTAATCTAAGTTAGTAGAACTTAAATCATCTAGAATCTAGGCTTGGTTTGATGAAAAACGGATTCAAATCAAGTTTTTCTATTTTTCTTCATTTTTCTCATTTTCAAATTTCTTTAAAAATTTCTATGTAAATCTTGTTTAAAGTTGTTAAAAAGTGTTCTATTATGTTTTTCTATTATCTTTGAATGTTTTCTATGCCTAGGAATTGAGAAAACAGGTTGAAAATGAAGATTTGAGCTCAAGGAGGCCGAAGCTGAAATATGGAACTTTCTAGATTTTTCTAATTTGGTAGGCCAAACTTTAAGTTCGGTAGGCCGAATTCATATTATCAGCAGGCCGAATTCATATTATTGGCAGGCCAGATTCATATTATTGGCAAGCCGAACTTTAAGTTCGGCAAGCGGCCGAATTCATATTATCGGCAGGCCAGATTCATATTATTGGCAAGCCGAACTTTAAGTTCGGCAGGCCAGATTCATGAGCTCGGTAGGTCGGATTCATAAGTTTGGCAGGCCGGATTCATAGCGGGTTCGGCAAGCCGGACTTAGCAGTTTCTAGGTCAGCAGGCCAGACTCAGCAGTTCGACAGGCCGGACCGGGGGAACCGGTAGGCCGACCAAGCGTTATAAAAATTTGTTGTTTTTCAATCGTTTTCATTGTTTTAAAACTAAATTGAGATTTTAATTTTATATTATGATATTATGGATGTAAAAGACACACTAGGACACCATGAGATAGCTTAGTAGTTTAGGATACCCTAAGCTAGATATTGATGAACTTAGTTCACATTTAAGGTTCTTCGTGGTTCCGTAGAGCTAACGTATAGCGAAGCAGGACTATGGTGCTGAGTTACGGTACTGGACATTGAGGTAGGACTTCTACCCCTTTTCTTGGTAGCCGAGTATTTAAATGGCTTTGGTCTCAAAATGTTTTTAATAAATGATTAAAAACGATTTTATTAGTCGTTTTTATAAACTATTGAATAAGATGATATTCATAATAAACCGCATAATGAATGAAATTGAATACACTCGGTAAAATGAGATTTTAGTAACCATAGAAATCCATAGAAGGGCATGATGCCATGTTCAAAGATCGGGTCACGTAGTGCACGACCTTAGGGGCAGGTTTTGAAACCTAGCTAGGCCACTACAGTAGTGATAATTATGGTTTGCCCAAGAAAGATAATAAAATACTTTCTGGATGAACTAATTTTGGTATAATTTAGATGAATTTGTTTATTTAATTTTGTTTTCTAAATATTTTTCTTGAATGATAAATTTTATATTCAAGTTATTTATTTGTTTTAAACCCCAGTCCTACTGAGCCTTTCACTCACTTTTATTTGTTTTCAAACCTTGCCCTCTTTAGGTGGGATTCAGCTTAGGACTGATTGTGAGTTTACTGATCGAACTCGTGAACAGAAGAAGATCTCAAGTAGGTTATTTATTGTAGCAAATCAAGGCGTGTAATTCTTTAATTTTCTTTTCTTATATTGGATAGTGGTTGTAAAATTTAATTATTGTCGATACTATGTATGTGCATAAGTTGTGGGCCCGGTGGGACCCAATACGTATTTCTCTTATTTTATTTTATTTTCCTCTTATATGTTTTATTATTTTAATAATCGTTTAAAAAGTTTTAAATTTATTACTTTTTCATAATTGACCAAATTCTTTAATTTGTGATTTAATTAAAACTTGATTTAATTAACTTAATTAATCTGCCATGTCACCTCCTGGATTTCAGGGCATGATATAAGAGCTTTATATTATAGCGGTTGAAATTTTTGTGTTGAAACAAAGTTCCCAAACAATGCCTTAATAGGCTAAAATAGTTCGTGAATTAGTTTTTAATAGCAAAATCACTCCTATCGGTTAGTCACTGCTAAAATTTAGACGAAAAACATCATGACAGGCTTCACCCTATGGCACTCCTTTCTATAGCACCAACCTTGCGTCATCCCCTCGTTGCACCTTGTTAGTAACAAAACCACCCCATAGCTGCCCCACTAGTTACCTTACCCGACTAGCCACAACACTGTGTCATCACAGTGTCATCTTATCGGTCATTACTATTTTAGTCTATTAAATTAATTCAAGGACATATCGTCATAATGTTAAAAGTTTAAGGACTTTTGTAACCTATTAAATTAATTCAAGTACCAAATTGTCACAGTATTAAATGTTTAGGGACCTCTAGAGTTATTTACCCAAACTTTTTAATTAATTTTAATTTTGGTTTGTATTAATTAATTCTCTCTTTATAATAAAAAATTTCATTAATTAAACCCTTTTAAAAGTGCTCAAATAGAAAATATGAAAGAGAAATAAAAAAAAATAAAAAAGGGCTGTGGAAACATGCTTGGTTTCATTTTCAAGCCTATAGTTCTCAAAAATATTTTTGAAAATTCCCCCAAAAAGGCCCAAAAATTGCAAACAAAAAAAGGGTTACTTTCAAACATTTTTTGGAACCCATTCTTTCTCACTCCTTTCCACAAACTCTCTCTTCTCCACCCCTGTCATCACCAGGAAATCTACTGCCATCCCAAAGCAACCCCAACCGCCGGTGAAACCAACCTCACTAGTGCAACCCCACCACAGCCCAATGACTTCGACTCCAACCCAACAACAACCTAGGACTGACCCGCTCCCTCTCCCCTACCCCTTCCTTCTCCTCCTCTTCCTATCTTCAGCAAACACTAACCGCAACCCAATGTCGCTGCTGAAAGTCCCCCTACCACTGATCTCTCTCTCCCACGCCTTTGATCTCTCTCTCAACGACCTACCCTTGCCACCATCGATCTCCTTGAAAGGGTCATCGACGCGAGAGGGCCATCGATCTCTGTGGGGGTGGGGCTGGGTTCGTCGGGGGCTGTTTTGATCTGGGTGGTGCTGGGCCATTGAAGGCATCAAGGGCTATCAGAGGTGGTGCTGGGTTGATTGGGGGTAGGGTTGGGTTGGTCGAGGTGGGGTGGGGCTAGGCCGTCGGTGGTCAATGGTGGTGGGGCTCAGCAATGGAGGGTGGGGGCTGAGCAGAGGTTCTTTTTTAAGGGAATTTGATGGTCTTTTTATTCTAATTAATATAATTAATTAGTATTATTTAAATTAAATTAAATTTAGTTTTATTTATGTTAATAATTTTTTGTTAAAAAATATTATTTTTAAAAATATACCATTTTATGCAATTAAACACAGTTTCAAAAATTGGTATAACATATTTTTCAATTCATTTTTATTTTTAAATTTTTTTAAAAACAAAAACTAAAATAAAAACACTGCCATACGTTAAAAAATAATAAAAAAAAAGTTTTCTAACTTAGCTTTTCTAATGGCAATTTATTCGCTCTTCAGCGGCCAAAAAATGTTTTGAAAAAGAAAAAAAGGGCACCTGTAAGAAAGTGAGCTCGTCGGAAATTATAAGCAGCCCCAAAATTCAGAAATGTCAACGGCGACAACGCTAGCATCCCCCTTAATCTCAACCTCCGCCATTACTGTTCCTCAGCGTCAGCTTCAGCTTCTTCTTCATCCATGTCGTTCCTTCCCTTGTCCATCTTCGCGGAACAACACCACCACCTGGGGTTGCTCCATCACCAGGAGGAAGAACTACGCCAACGTAGTTGCTGCCTTTCCCTCCGACCTCTCTCCTCCCCCCATAGACCACGACCTTCTCGTAAGCTCTTTTTTCCCACCTGGGTTCTGTTTGTTTTCCTGGAAAATTGAGGAATGTAGTAGAGTTTTTGTGACTTACTTGGACAAAAATTGCATTGCATTGCAGGAGACCATGGAAACTACAGGGGCAAAGGTTTCGGATGAGGGGGTCATCGAGACGTTTGATAATGATGATGAAGCTTTGGATGCTGTCGATAATGGAGTTGTGGTGGGTTCTTTTTTTAATTTTTTCATTGTTCCTATTTCATCTTCTTGCAAATAAATTGGCTTAATGTGTAAATTATACATTATGCCTTTCTGGGTGTGATATCTTTTCTTTTACTTATACAAGTCATGAAGTCCATGATAAATTTTGTTAAGAGATGATTGCAAACAAGTGGTTGTTGTTTGTTTGTTTGTGGGGGCAAAAGCTTTTTATTATTTCCTTTTAATTTCTCCTTCACTGGATGGGGTTATGTTCAGAATTGATTTCTTTCTTATGGTCTAGCAGCAATTGCTCTTTCCCAAAAGTCTACTAATAAGGTTACTTACAAGTTTGAAAAGATCTTTAGCAGTATGTGTAATTCTTCTTCTTGTTTTATTTTTGAAACAAAGCTGGTACATGTGTGATTTATGTTGTGTCAAAATACTTTTTATAACCAAGTCTTACAAGGATATGTTTTTTGGTGACTTAGGTAGTTGACCTTTCACATTTTGGCCGAATAAGAGGTACTGTCTCCTTGATCTTAATATGCTTTCCGTTTTATGCATCCCGTTTTACTTGTGATGTAGAAAAATTTTAGAAAGTAACCAATAGATAATTAGACTTTCAAATAAAACCAAAAAGCCAAAAATGATTGGTTTTCTGTCTTCTTGTTTGGACTGCTAAGAAAGGGAGACGGTCTTTTTTGATGTGATTAGTTGGATCGATTAAGGTAGTATAGCTAAGAGCTGGAATCCATGGGGAAATTAGGCAATTGGTGAGTGTGTTTTCTGAGCTTTGCTCGTTGGGAGAGTACAAGTCTTTTGACTACTTACAACTACCGTGTATTTTCCTCTCATTTCAATTCAATAAATATAAAATATTTGCTCTATTTCTTTTATTTTCCATTTGACTTTTATCAGTTTTCTATCTTCTTGTCTGGAGAGCTAAGAAAGGAAGACAGTCTTCTTGATGTGTAAATACAAATTTAACAAAATCTTGAGTGTTGAAAATCTACTTTCTGTTAATTGCCTCTTTTACACCAAAAATTTTGTTTGTGCTATGTGAGATTGTTCTTTTGACTGCGGTATTTATAGCCTGACTATAATAATGTGACACTGCAGTATAGTGATTAATGATCACGTCTCTTGTATTGATTCTTTTACGGCGAGTAGAACTCTGGGGAGATATAGAGGAATTGGTCCTACATTGGAATTTTTATTTTCTTCATTGCTTCCAGAGCAATCCAAGTGCTTTTCAATAGAAATTTTCCTTTCCACTTGAATGGAAAATTTTCTGTTGGGTCCAACTTTCTTTTCTTTGGGCTTGTTTGAAAAACCTCTTTTGGAAGCTTCTTTTGACTTCTTGAGGCCAAAAGTTGCTTGTGGGAGTGTTTGAATAATCCGTCAAAAGAGTTTCTAGTTAAAACCACAAAATGTGGCTTCAAAAAGAGCTTTTTTGAAACAGAGAAACATTATAAACTTCATTCTAACATTTTTATTGTTTTGTGGTAAATTTTTAAAGTATTTTGACTTATTAACTATTAAAAATGTAGTTTTAAACACTTACTGAAAAGCCAAAGTTTTACTTCTCTTTTTTTGGTGACTTAAAGCAAAAGTAAAAACTCTGTCAAACGAGCCTGCGAAGAATTTTCATCATTTTGGTACCTTGTGTTTTAACATAACATCACATCAGTACTCTATTCTTTGAAAGATATTGAATAGATGCCTCGTGGTTTTCAAAATATCATTTTGGTATATTGAGCATTTTCTTCTTGGTGTGAAGTATCCAAGTCTTTTCTTCTTTTTTTCCTATTTTTTTTTTAAGTAAACACCAAATTCATTTCATAAAACTATTAAAAAAAAAAACCTCATCAAAAGAAATCAAATCGCGGGCATAGGAGACTAGAATATATTTTTGAAATCATGAGGCACCTGTTTATTATTTTGAAATAGTGAATACCAATGTGGTGTTAGGTTTAATACAAAGTGCCAAAATGTTAAAGCTCTTTCTCTTGCCACGTCTCTAGGCTCCTTCAGTAGTCAGTCCAATATTTGATTGATGAGCGGCAAATGTTGAGAAGAGGTTCATGTTGATTATAGCAAGTTTCACCTCATATCTCAGTATGCTTTGAAAATTGTAAAGTTTCCATTTATGCTCTACTTTTTGAGTCATCCCATTCGAACTGCTACCAACTTTGCATTAATTGGCGGTTACTTAGTTGCTTCAACAGTTTCACTAATAAATATCATGGATCAACTGACATGCAGTCAGTGGAGAAGACCGTATCCAGTTTCTTCACAACCAAAGCACTGCGAATTTTGAATGTCTTCATCAAGGACAAGTATGTGGAGGAATACTTTAGCACTGTATGCAATGCATTTGTGGAGTTGGTAGAAATTTGTACTTCAAACTTAGTTCTTGTAATTATACAAAAATACAGGCGTAAGTAATAAGATTTCTAATTGAAATCCATAGGGATGTGACACTGTTTTTGTGACACCAACGGCTCGGACAATAGATATGGCACATGCATGGATCATGGTAAAGTATTTCCTCATGTTTAGTGGTTGTGTTTGATTTTTCTTTTATATAGGAATCTTTTCGTTGCTGTCAACCTAATAAAAATAGCGGATTGCGTTCACAGAAAAATGCCGTGACTTTGGTGGTTTCACCCGAGACTTGCAAGAGCATTGCTGAAATGCTGGAAAAGTAGGTACCTTTTTTTTTTTCTTTGTACTTGTCAAGTTATATTTTTGTTTGCAACTAAAGACTGAACTTTCAGTTCTAATATATTTAAAAGCTGTCTTCCAACATTCTTTCCACCTTTTTTATTTTATGTTTACTAGAATAAACAGATAATTTATGAAGCAATGAAAAGGTATAATGCATACAGCATCAACTTTGAGGGTACTTTAGACATTCCGTCACCTTTGCGCGGTCGTAGGTGTGGTAACACTGTGTTGCTTTGCTCTGTCTTTGCTTTCAACAAGCTTACCTCTCTGTCCTCTCTACTTTCTTCTCCTCCATGTTCATCTTTTAGTTCTTAGTTGAGTGAGATGGATGTTTTGTGCCTATTTCCTCTAAGGAATAATGGAATATCATAGAATCTATGAGGATATTGTTTAATAGGAAAATACAAGTACACCACACAATAGAACTCTGTCTTTTTCAAGGGGAATAAAGTGGTTTCCTGTGATGCCTCAAACCTGATAGTCTGAAAAGGATATTGTTTTCCTAAACAATTTATTTAATTTCTGGAAGGAAAAAAAAAAAAATACTTTCTACGAAATACAGAGCGTACAATGGAAAGGGGGACTTGAATACACCATGAGCCTTAAAATTTCTCTCATCTGTATTCCTCCTCCTTGAGGTTGACAAGATTTTTTATCCCTGTCCTTCAATATTTGTATCTCAAACTTGGAAGACTAAGAGGTAGATTGATAGGATTCTTGACAATAGCCTCAGAAATTGAACAATAAAAGAATTCTTATTGATGAAAGAAACAAAGCCTAACATACAATTGAATCGCAATTCGAGGAACCACTCAAACCTCCCCTGCTTGGCAAGCCAAGACTTTCCCTTTCCCAATGCACAATTAATCTCATAATGTCTCCCTTCCCCACTAATGCCTTTATTTATACAATTTATTCTTTCCAGGTTCTTGAAATTTTTATAATAGTAAGAGCTATTACCCTCAAGTAAAATATCCCTCTAAAATTGGAATAAAATGGGAATAACTTAAGGCATCAACTTATATATGCAGTGAATTTTACACCCATTTACCTCTTTGTTGTAGATACATTTTTTTTGGTGACAAGGTAGAGATCCAAGATATCACCAAGAAAACTAGCTTCTTTGTTTTGGTGGGACCTAAAAGCAGCCAAGTAAGAGATGTCATGGCCTTTTCATATTTAGATGACATTGCAGTATTAATCACTATTTTATCTTAGTTCCAATGATTCGTACTTGTGGACCAAAACAGCTTATGGAAGAATTGAACCTTGGTAATCTTGTTGGACAATTATACGGGACACATCGACATTTTAGTGTAAGCTTTAAGGATTTCTAGAGACTTGGAGTGAGAAAGTTGGTGTACTTGTGTGACTTGAGCAGTAATATGATGAATCAGATCCCTTGTTACCTTACAGGTTAATGGGATGCCCGTTACTGTGGGGGTGGGAAATGTCATTTCTGAAGATGGATTTTCGCTGTTGATGTCACCAGCAGCTGCTGGATCAGTCTGGAAGACTATTCTTTCCAAAGGTGCTATCCCAATGGGCGCTAATGCTTGGGAAAAACTAAGAGTTCTTCAAGGTGGTGAATTGTGACCTTTTCTTCGCTAGAGATGCAGTTATGCTTACTTGCTATCTCATTTTATTTTTCTCAATTACCAGTTCGCGTTTTCTTTACACAATTCAAGTTTCCCTAACAGTTTTACTCGAGGAAGGGGAATTCTTTTTCCAGTTTTGCTTGGTGTAGATTGTAGAAATTAGTTGAAAGCGAGAGTACTACTGCACATTTTGTTTGTATCTTGTCAAGCACTAGCTGCCAATATGATTCTACGGAATTGCAAGTCAGGCTGCTTTGACATACAAACTTCAGATAGAAGAATCTTTTTGTACGATGTAGACTTGACAAATCCAAACATTTAATTTATCAGATAATGAATGGAATTGTATTCGTATATAGTGTAATTGTGTGTTTCTTTCAGAAGTTTCCATTTCTGTGATTTACTGACTATCAGCCTGACTTCATCTTTTCAGGAAGGCCAGCTCCTCAGAAAGAGCTTACTAATGAATTTAATGTCCTTGAGGCTGGTCTCTGGAATTCAATCTCTCTGAATAAAGGTATCTAGTTCTTGCTTAAAAATGTCGGAAAAGAAACACGATGCAGCATCATAAGTCTAATTCCTACCCTCTACAGGGTGCTATAAGGGACAAGAGACTATATCTAGACTCATAACGTATGATGGCATCAAGCAGAGACTTTGGGGGATTTTGCTTTCTTCAGCCGCAGAACCTGGCAGCCCTATTATTGTTGATGGGAAAAAGGTACGTTCTGCTTTGTTAAATGTCTCCCACTGCAATTGATACCCCGTATTTTATTGAATTAGTAAATCTGTACCGTAATGTTTTAGATAATACCTAATAGGTACCTCCTTACTTTCAAAGATTGTCATCCAAGTACTCCATGCCTTTTTTATGGCTTAAAAGGTCCCTTAAGCCCTTTTTAATGAAAACACCAAATTAATTTCATTAATATACAAAGTTCTGTAGTTAAAAAAAAAAAGAAAAAAGATTGAAGAAACAATAAAGGCTTTTATTCCCGCTTCTTTTTGCTTAAGATTCTTCTTTTTTTTTTTTTTGAAAAAGAAACTGAAGAATTTTATTGATAGGGGGAAAAACGTTACAAAAATCAATGATTAAAGCCGGCCACTTCGACCAAAAGGGGAAAAAGTAGAGCCTAAAAAATAGTAACAAATTTAACCTACAAAACTGTAGACCAGTTTCTTTTTGCTTGAGAATGTTTTGGATTTTTTTTTTTTTTTTTTTTTTTTTTTTGTAATTAGAAAATAAGTAACTGAAACGGTAGGAAGGGCATTTCATGTCCCAAAAATGGACCTCAAGTGCTTGGAGGGCATTTTCTTTTTGAAGTATGGTGTATCTATTTAATAATATAAACACTAAGGTACCAATCTCCTAATTCGGTAAAATACATGGAGATACCATGATGTAATTTTTCCTAAATAGAAAGGATAAAAAGGAAATGTAAAACATGAAATTTATCAGTTTTTGGCTCCTAAATAGGAATTGAATATTAAAAAGGAAAATAAAACATGTAAATCATGAAATAAATAAAGCTCGAGGGTGTGTGTTATATAGCAAATAAAATTTGAGCAGGTGGGGAAGCTGACAAGCTGCGTACCCGGAAGGAAGGGTTCTCAATATGTTGGCTTAGGCTACATCAAGAGACAAGCTGCTTCAAAAGGTGACGCTGTAATTGTTGGGGACAATGTTACTGGGACAGTGATAGAAGTTCCTTTTCTTGCAAGGCAACAACCACTATCAAAAAGCTCAAGTTCGTAAACTTTATATATTTAATTAAAAATGAGGTAGATTATTAAACATAATCCACGTTATCTTTCTTCCTTTTGTTATAATTCGTATTGATACAAACATACACTTTGTTACTGCATTATGTTGGTGGTGTTGTAATGCTCGAGAAGTTATCGCCATATATGCATTTGTAAGATTTAGACATGCATAGTGAATTTGTATAGATGCTGTAGATTCCCTCTTCTTTGTATCGACTGGGAGATTTGTTCCCTCTATATTATTTATTTTTCATGTCTAGATTCCATAAACATCAATGAAAGGAAACCTGCGTTACTTGAAGGTGTTTTGATTCGATTTCAAAATTTGAATGATGATGGTTTTTACCTTTCCTTTGTTATCCCCATTATGTATTCTAATTGTAGGAAGTGACAAGAATTGGCCATAGGTGGATTCACTCGGTAGCAATTTTTGCAAGATAAGCTGTCATTCTGTCCCTCCTTGTATTTTGTAGTGAACTTTTCTTGCGGGCTCGTGTTTAACTTGACATGCCTCTTTTGTTGATTATTAAAGAAAAATTAAAAAAAAGAAAAGAAAAAAGACTTGAGAGGGCCCATTTTGTTGTGTTTTTTTATGACATTGTTGACAACTGAATGGCAATTGGAGTGTTCGTGCAAATTAGCTACGTGATTCATTACAATTCATAAAAGAGTGAAAGCTTGAACCTCTCTTTTTCCTTTTTCTTTTACTACCGTACATGCATATGATATATGAATTCCCTAGAGAATGTCAACTAATAAGACTAGAGTGAAAGTTGAATTCGATGATCAAGAGCAATCTTGCAGAATATCAACAGCTTCCGCTCGCTGTTCATCGCTCAGTTCCACTGGAAACTCGACAAGAAATTTGATCCGGAGGTCGCCTCTTGTCGATTGCTCTTTAGGGTTCGGCATGCCTTGTCCTCTTATAACTTTTTCATACCCAGGGTATACGATATCATCGAACGACAAAGTCATTTTGTCGCCCCCTAATAGAGGGATTGTGATTGAACAGCCGGTGAGAGCATTCACCAAAGGAATCTCAACAAATATTTCCAAATCATTACCTTCCCTTTCATACAAAGGGTGTCTCTTTTCTTCTATCAACAAGACTATATCGGTGGGAAGATAGCCTGGTTTCTCATCTCCCTTTCCTTCAAACATTATCTTCGTTCCTTTTCTCCATCCCGGCTTCACATTTATCCATACCACCTCTTCTTCTTGGACAATTACCCTGCAAGGTAAGAGCACAACTCACTAATACAACTTGTACCTTTTTCTTGAAAGCCATACTTGTAGGTAAATAGTTATTATATTATTAACAAAAAAAAAAAACTAAAAAATTCGTGTTTTTAGTTTAAGATGGATGGATTTGAATCTACACCTTAAAGTGGTTGCGTCAACACTAGTATCTAGCAATAACATATCTAAGAGTCCAAATGCAGGCGCGCACGAGATTATTGCATAATATGAAGCCAAAAACTCTTATGTGACACATTCTAGCGGATCAGAAACCTAGCAGATCATCATGATCGAACATCAAGGGCATCATTTATGATCTTTCAATTATTCTTTTAAGTGACAATAATTTCTTAGAGTTTTCCTACAAATGTAGATTTCTTCTTTTCTAATACTTAAGATCTAAAGCTTATCATGACCATTTCATGGCTACTTGGATTCAACCTTGACATCCTCCTGTCTGCGAGAGTGCCAATGTCAACAGAGATAAATGGTAGAAGAATTGATCTGGCTAATTCATCATGAAAAACACAAGACCATTTGAAATTCCAAAAATCAAGAATGGACAGAGTAACTAACCCGGTCTCTGCAATCACATCTCTCGTAATCTTGATCTTCTTCATGCAGCCGTCGAGTAACTCCTCGAGTGTGCATTCAAGCTTCCTCTCTATGGGAGGAGGTTTCTTCCTCGCCGTTGATTGAGAAAAGACGATAGGAGTCGTGGTATGCCTGCTCGTATTTCTCGAAAGAGATCCCGTCATGTCGATGTGGGTTTCGGAAGTGCATCGTCTAGTCCTGTTTCTCGGAAACAGGTTAGAGTATTCTGTCTCCTCCGAGGTACTTCTTTGGCTCCTGTCCCTTGACAAATTTGGTGTAGGTGTTTTACATCTCCTATTACTGTCATACCGTGACAAAAATGAATTAGAGCGTGAAAAGAAACTATCATCTATGCTCTTGTGACGATCAAAGCCCATTGTTGTTGGTTCATTTGTCCTAAGCCCCTCTTGCTCATCAAATTTTTTGCCATCGATAGCCTGAAAGATTTAAACAAGGGCACGTCAATTCTGAAAATTAGCGAGAAAATTGAATAAATATAGAAAAGTAAAACAAAAGCATGAAAATTTCTTTGATAAATTCCAACGTTGCATTTTTCGTTAATTTTGCTAATCTACTTTTACGCTTGAATTACATTATTTCTCGGGAAATTTCGCATGAATGAGTATTGCCAGCACGTACGTGGTTTGCATGATTTTTTATGTTCCCCTCCCCTTTAGCATGAATTTTGTGTTCAGATTAATAATGTTTACCTTGTCGTAAGCTTCGTTGATCGCGGTGATTTTCTCTTGTGCTTCCTTTTGGTTGAAGGGATTTTTATCAGGACTCCATTTCATGATAAGGGATTTATATGCCTTGCAGATTTCTTTAATGGATGAAGCCGTCGTGATGCCGAGGATGCTGTAGAAATCTGTCGTTGGAGAACGTGAAGGATCCACCATGATCAGATCAGAAGAAGAGATAGGGATAAGGTGGGTGGAAAAGAGCCTTAAGGTCTGGAGATCCAGTGATGAACCCAATTAAAAGCATGAAGAAGCGCTTTATTAGGGAGTTTCTCTTTCTTTTTGTTTCTTATCCTAATTAGGTGCAATAAGTAAAACCTTTGATGATTAATCTTACTATATATAAAAGCATTAATGTGCAAATCAATATGGTATTGACACATGGCATTCCATTGTTTCACCGGTTTTAGGTTTTTTTTTTTTTTTTTTTTTGAGATGAAACCGGATTCATACAAGAATTTTTAGAGTACAAAAATTGTGTTGCCAAGTAAGTACATCTCTTACATGTAATATGTTTTTTAAAAAATATGAATTTTTATGTTAAATTTTGATGAATTTTATGATGAAAATTTTAATGGGGATTTTTATGAAGAAAGGTAATCAAAGTGAAAGACGTTTAGGTGGTGTGTGTCATTACAAGTCCCACTTTACACCAAGCCGCTAGGTGATTACTAAGATGGTACTAGGCTAAGGTGTATAAGATGTATTAAGTTGCCTCGATGGATGTTGGAGGTCCCTACCTCACTCTTATCATGGTTGTGCTCTTTGATACTGTGACACTCGAGCATTTCCATTACATTGAAAATGCAATAACTTAAGGACTATGTTAAACAAAATATGTATCACAAGGATTATTGTTTAGTCCAAATTTTATGATAAATTTCATAAAAGCAAAAAGCAAATACGAGATTTTTAAGGGTAAAAATCATGTCATAGTCTTATACGAGAAATGAATAATATGGAGATAAGTTGGAAAGCTTTACTATTGCAAAATGTATTGCAACAAATGTTAAAACAAAAATACAGTTTAAGAAAAATACTAAATAATAATATGAAAAATTATGCAATATTAGAATAATACAATATAAGGAAGTACACTGATAAAGTTATATAATATAGAAATTACACTGTAAAAGTGTAATATGGAGTTAAGCTAGAAAGCTCTACTATTGCAAAATATATTGCAACAAATGTTAAAACAAAAATACAGTTTAAGAAAAATACTATATAATAATATGAAAAATTATACAGTATTAGAATAATATAATGTAAGGAAGTACACTGATAAAATTATGTAGTATAGAAATTACATTGTAAAAGTAATGCAGTATATGAATTAGACTGTTTAAGGTTAAGTAGTATAAAAATTGGGCAGTATAGGAATAATACTGTTTGGAGGACATGAATGAGTAAGGAATATTGTGTAAGCTCGTAACAGTATAGAGAATACACTGGCTGTATAAGAAAAATACTGTTAGTATAAATTTGAACTGTATAAAGTTAAAAAGTATAGGAATTACATTACATAGTGGATGTAAATAAGTATAAGAGGTTGTGGGACCTCATGAATTGTATAGAAAAGAATATCAACAGTATAAAAAAAATATTGTCAGTAAAAATTTAGACTGTGTAAAATATGGGACCCACCATGGGACACCCAAATGGATGAGAAATTGCCACCACATCCTCTTGATGTGGCCAAATCAAATCTTGCCAAGACGTTTACTTTTAATGATGCCTATGGATGACTAAGCATGGTTAGTCACCAAAAAGGAAAAAGAAAAAAAGAAAAAAAGGGAGGACGCTCTAATGGTGGAGAATGTCCCACATCTCCCTTGGTGGAATTGGCAAGTGTTGTGGGCAGTATTTTCTTTGTAAACAAGTCCATAGAGTGATGTCTATATATAGCCAAGGACTTGTTGAAAATACAAAAAAAAAAAAAAAGTTTGGTTTTATGAAAAATTTCCCATTTCTTCCTCATGAAAATCGCCCACCCTATGCCATTTTCTCTCAAAAGTTTGATGAATTCTAAGCCTTCAAATCATGTATTGAAGCAAGTTAAGTGTTGAAGATCGAGGATAAGCAATGGTGGAGGTAAAAGTTCAAGCTTTTTCTTAGGGATTTTGATGTTTCTCTTGAACTTTGGATGGGTTTTGATTGGGTTTTGTCATGGTTTTTATGGAAAGGACATAACAAAGTTTTAAGCTTAGAAAAGGAGGATCAAAAAGCTTGGTAAAGTTTAGGTATATCTCTGAACTTTATACTTGAAAGTTTATGTTATGAACATGTTTGATGAAATGTTTTGGGCTATGGCATTATGACATGATTGTTTTATGTTTTATATTGATGGTGATGATGATAGAAAGAAAGAAAGTAGGGGTTTTTGTATTCAAAAGTGGAGAATTGTTAAAACATTGTATTTTATACAAAGTTTAACTAGTTTCAAAGGAATAGGATTTTGAGGGCATAAAGGCCAATTTATTTTCCAAACATGGTATAGGATCTACCAAAATAGTGAAGGAACCAACTTTTGTGAATGAAGTTTTGTAAAATTCGAAAAGGATTAAATTGCAAGTTTTGTAAAAATTTGACAGATTTGAAAATCAGCTAAGGAGTCCACTATAACTTTAGAATTTAAGAAAGTTAGAACATAGAAGTTGTAGATCTCATCGAAACTGTTAAGGTAATATGAACAGCTTGTCAAAATTTTACTCGGTTGAGGAGTTATGAATTTATGAGATTTTAAGCACAAATTTTCATGAAATGAAAACATTATGAAATGTTTTGAATTTGACCATGGAACTTTTGAAAGTTTTATTCCTTGCAAAAAATTGAATGTTTTGGTATAAAGTGGATGTTTTTGGCCCTTGGGGGAAAAATGTCAAGATTTTTGTGTTTCGGTTTAAAATTATAAAATTGTATGAAACTGAGTTTTCACCAAGGAACGTTGGGTTCTTGCACTACTATAGGCAATGAGTAATCATAGACGCTATGTTTTAAAGGATTTAAAGTTTAGTCATGGAAAGAAAAGAAACAGACGTTAAGGGCAACAACATCTTCAAGTTTTGGGTTAAAACTTTAAAGTTTTAATGAAATAGATTTTAACGAAAGAAAAACTATTATTTGGTTTTTTGCAATGTTATGAGAAGTAAAGAAAAAGAAATGTATGATGTTTTAAAGGGCTTGGAAAGTTTTTAAAGACCTGTCAAGGGCAAAATGGTCATTTTACGAAAAAGGTCAAAACGAACCTGAAACGTCCGATGTTGGAAATGCCCCTTAGTGGGAATTTTCCCATTACATGTAAGAAATGAAAGGAAAAGTGAATCAAAAAATTTATTAAGTTACGAAATTGACGAAAACTTTAAGGGTAAAATCGTCATTTTTAATAAAACGGTTAAAATGGAGTCGAACACTCCAAATTAGCAAAATGCTCTTAGACAAAAAATGTTTTGTATCTTGTTAGGTAAATAAACCATCAAGTGAGATGAGAGATTTAACTAAGGGATGTTTAAGCTAAGTTAAAAGAAAGGTAACCCGATGGGTTACAAAGTTAAGTAAAGAAAAAGGTATCCCATTAGGTTACAGAGTTAAGTAAAAAGAATGATAATTTGGTGGATTACAGAGTTGAGTGAAGGGAAAGGTAACCCTGGTGGGTTACAAAGCTAAATGGAAGAAAGGTAAACCAACAGGATACAAAGTAAAAGAAAGTAAATCGATAGTATACAAGTTATTTAAAAAGGAATGAATATTTAATGATTAAGTTTTGTTATCAATCGAGTAGATTGATAATAAGAAAAGTTAACTAATAAGTTGGGTGTCATTTAATTAAGACATAGAAGCTGACAATGAAAGGAAAAAGGAATGAGACGGGAATGCTACAACTAGGACCAGTTAAGTTCAAACCTCACCTACAGCATGAAGTAAATAATTTTCAGATGCTTATATATATATATGTTTGCAAATGTGTTTGTAATTGTTATGGAAGTTGTTTTTAAAGTATGTTTGCATTTGATATGCAAAAAGTTTTAAAGTTTAAATGAAGGTTTGCAATGTACTTGCAACTATTATGTTTATAGCATAATTGCATTTAATGTGCATAAAGTTTAAAAGATCAAGTAAAAGTTTGCAATATATTTGCAATTATTATTCTTAAAGTATGTTTGCATGTGAAATGCACAATGTTTTAAAGAGTACAAGCTATGATTTGTAAATGTGTTTGCATATGATGTGTTAGCATTTGATATGTTCACTAAAGTTAATAAGAAGGTAAAGTAAAGATGATAAACAGTGACATACTAGCCTACTTGTTGTGAGGTACTCAAAGTAAAGTTAAAGTTATGACCTCAGTGTTTGATGGTCTCAAGTCTTCTACAAGGGTAGCATCATGTTTATGATCTCATGATTAAGGATGTTGATACGTACACTTGGGCCCATAGTTCAAGAAAGTTAAGAATGATGATAAAAAGCTCATAAATGAATGATCATAAATGAGCATATATGGAATCATGTATTTTGATTTTTGCTTGTATTCCTTGTTATAAAATGTTTATGTGTTATGTTTATGAAAAAAAATTCTAAGGAATGTTTTACGTTAAAGGTTTATGAAAAACATTTTTATGTTTACAAAAAAAAAAGTTTATGAAGGACGTTTTAAGAAAAACGTTTAAGAAATGTTTTATGAAAAACATTTATGAAAAACGTTGTAAGAGAAAGGTTTTTATGAGAAAAGTTTATAAAGCGTGTTTTAATGATATGTGAGATTATGTTTAAACTTACTAAGCAAAAGCTTATTAAAAATTTTGTCATGTTATAGGTAGTTCTATGGGTTACTAGTAAGACCTGTTTAAAGAGCTCAATGCTGCAAAGGACCGATGCAAAGATTTGGGTATGAATACCACTGCAGTATATTTTCAGTGCTCAAAGAAAATGTTTTCCCACTATTTGAAATAGTGTTTTCAAAGTTTAGAAAATTCAAAGTTTTAAGAAATGTTTTCAAAGTTTTAAGATATATTTTATAAAATGTTTTATATAATTATAAAGTTAGGTTGTAAGCTATGATTTTGTTAATGTTTCTTATTAAGTTTTAAGAAATGATTTGAAATGGTTTTAAAGTCAAATGTTGAGCAATGTCTCAACTTAAGTTGCAACAGAAGTCGCAAAACCTTTTAAGCATGTTTTAAAGTATGTTAAAAAGGAAGGGAAAAGAAAAAAAATTATTCAGTATTTTTCTTATTAATTAAGTAAGATTAATGTTTAAGAAATGATGCTAAGAAAGTTAAGTGACAACTTGAAAAGGCAAGGCGTCATAGATACATCGCCTAGGGTCCTAATAAATAGACAAGATAAAAAGAAAAAAATAATATTTTGAAAGTATGTTTTCAAAAGAAAGTTTTAAAGAAAGGTTTTGTGACTATAATTTATTTTCGCTCATGTTTTGTTCATTTCAAGATTTCTCTGAAACTTATATTAAATAGTTTGTGTGGTTATGAATACTAAGTGTTTTGCTTGTGACCGTTTATATTTCAACGGTTTTAAAATTGAAACCAATTTATTTGTTGTAACGGTTTTATATAAATGGTCTCATATTTACGTACTCATTAAACCACAACAAACCTTGGTAACTGATTTTTGAAAGTTGTATAAAAATCCTTGATGGAAGCATTTCAAATACAGAGAAAATTTTCTTGTTCATACGTTGAACTTTTTTTAGTTTGGTCCTTATCACCTCTCACTCTTTTCAGTTCATACACCATCGTTAGAGTGTTTGAGTGTTAGAAAACTCAATCCACATTCACAGAAACTATTCGCACAGTCCAAACAATTGCATCAATGGCCGAAGGTCAGTTTGGTTAAATTTTTTTTTCATTGTGTTACGTGTAATCATGTTAATGCACATTATTTTTTATTTTGTTTATCTTTAAACACCTTACATTTGGTATCAGAGTCAGATTAGACCTCTGTCTTGTATGGAGAAATGTGGAAAATACAACATTAACAAAACTCATGGTTGATTTTTTTTTTTTAGTTTTTTGCATTTTTGAATTTAGCATTTTTTAATTAAAACTAAGGTTAGAAATCATTAAAATACTCGATTTCTAGGATTTCTGCAATTCGAAATGTCAAAAACGGTATCTGGATAGTGAAAAACGAGCTGAGTCTGCAATTGGGTTGAAATTTGGGTCAGCTAGGTCAAAATGACCTGGTTTAGAGGTTGAAGATGACATGCAAATAACATGTTTTAGCCTTGGGTTAGCCAAAATGACATGTTGTTTCAGCCAAAGGAAGAGTGTTTTCAGCATAAAGGAATGACATGTCGTTTCAAGCCATAAGACCAAAACGACATGTCGTTTGGATGATAAGGGAGGTGCTTCAATACCTGGAAACGACTCGTCATTTTTCTTTAAAAAAACCAAAAAATTTTTTAAAAAAAGAGAGGAAGTTGATATTTTTCCTAGATTTCATAAAGTGATAATTTTGAGGGAAATTTCATAAAATTTTCAGATTTTATAATTTTATGAAATCTTCATAATATTCACAATTTTGATAATTTTATGAAATTTTATGAAAAATGCATAATTTTGAATATTCATATTTTTTGTATTTGTTATGAATATTATACAGTTTTGGTATGGACATAATTTTTTGTATATTTATGTGCATATAATATTCAGTATGTATAATTTGTTATTTAAATTGTACATGCAATATTAAGTTAAATTATTTAGTACATTTAAATTTTACATAATAATGTGGTAAATTATATTTTTGAATGTATAATTTTAATTTATGCATAATAAATATTGATACATAAATTATTGGTTTTTTTTTTGTTCATTTTTATTTATATTACTTTAAGTAAATGCAATTTATTTATGAGCAAAATTTTAGAATGAATGTCTAGTGATGTATATAAATTTTTAATAATTAATGAGTAGTCACAGCATCTTTGATTATAAAAAAGTTATATTAAGTCTTTGAATCACATATGGTAAAAAGACATTAAATTGTGATTAATCATATGTAATATAATAAATTTTATCCCACAAGATTTTTTATTATATTTAATATGATTAGTTAAGATGATGTATCAAATTATTGTTTTTAATTTACCCATAGGAGTTAAGATAAAGGAATATAATTTGATAGTATCATCATGGAGATATATGTATCTGTTTGAAATAAAAATTTAGCCCACAGGTAATTTTTGATATCATTTGATACATATTTTTATCGCATTTATTTACATTGGTAAAACATGACATATAGCATTATAGCCATAATTTAGTAACACAAGCATGTATGTTTAATTATGTAGCAATACAAACTATGAACGACTCTGATTTTAAATGCGACATTCCTGAACTTAGGGGTGATAATTATAAGGTGTGGAAGGAGAGAATTCTTCTTCATTTGAGCTGGATGGACATTGATGCTATGCGTAAAGATGAACCACCTGCTATTACGGAAACCAGCCAACTAGATGATGTTGTTAAATATGAGAAATAGGAGCGATCTAATCGTCTCTGCATCATGTTTATTAAAACTAAAATCTCGGCTAGTATTTGTGGTTCATTGGAATAGTATGACAATGTGCGAGCTTCGATGAAGGCAATCGATGAGCAGTTTTCATCATCAGACAAAGCTTTGGCAAGCACCTTAATAATGAAATTTTCATCCATGAAGCTCGTCGAAATTCATGGTGTACGCGAGCACATCATGCAAATGAGGGATATAGCAGCTTAGTTAAAAACACTTGAGGTTGAGATGTCCTAGTCTTTCCTTGTGCACTACATCTTGAACACTCTTCCACAACAATATGAACCTTTCAAGATATCCTACAACACACATAAAGATAAATTGTCCATCAACGAGTTGATGACCATGTGTGTTTAGAAAAAAGGAAGACTTGTTATGGAGGGAGGAGAGAGAGTGCATTTAGCAACTTAAGGGAAGAATAAGGGGCAAGCTAAGAACAAGGGTAAAGGCAAATTGTCTACATAGGCTAATATCAAAAAGGAATTCAGGTACTTCTTTTGTAAAAAGAAAGGACACATAAAGAAAGATTGTCCTAAATATCAGAAATGGCTTGAGAAGAAAGGTACTTAATTCTCACTTGTTTGTTTTGAATCTAATATAGTTGATGTTGGCCATAACATATGGTGGATTGATTCTGGTTCTACAATCCATGTCACTAATTGCTTATAGGGGTTACAAAACTTAAACAAGCCAGTGGGCAGTGAGTAGTATATCTTCTCAGGCAATAAGATACGCTCACATGTGGAGGCAATCAAAACATGTAATTAGTTTTAAGTAGTGGTTTTGTTTTAGAATTAGAAAAGACATTTTATATTCCAAGTTTTTCAAGGAATTTAATTTCTATTTCAAGGCTTGTGTTATTAGGTTTTTTCTTTAATTTTTTAGATACTATATTTAGTTTATATTATAGATCTGAACTTATTGAAAATGGTACAATGTCTGATGATCTTTTCAAAATTAATTTACAAAATGATGCTTCTTATACTTCTATGCATGTTCATGATAGTGCTGGCACTAAGAGATGTGTTATGAATGAAGAATCCTCAATGTTATAGCATCGTAGATTAGGTCATATCTTTATTGAGAGAATAAAGAGATTAGTAAATGATGGGGTACTTAGTACTCTTAATTTTATTGACTTTGACACTTGTGTGGACTACATAAAGGATAAATAGACCAATATGTCAAAGAAAGGTGCCAAGAGGAGGTCAAACATTTTGGAGATCATACATACTGATATTTGTTGTCCGAACATGGACACGTATGGTCAAAAGTATTTCATTGCTTTTATTGATGATTATTCATGATATATGTATCCCTATTTGCTTCATAATAAGAATGAAGCTTTAGATGCCTTCAAAGTGTTTAAGGCAGAAGTAGAGAAAAAATGCGATAAGCAAATAAATATAGTAAGGTCTGATAAAGATGGTGAATACTATGGTAAATACACTGGAGATGGACAAGCACCTGGTCTATTTGCTAAGTTTCTTCAAGAACATGAGATTGTTGCCTAATACATTATGCCTGGTTCTATAGACCAGAATGGTGTGGCGGAAGAAGAAACTGGACATTGTTGGATATGGTGCGGAGTATGCTTAATAGCTCCTAGCTTCCTAAGTCTTTGTGTACTGAGGCTCTCAAGATGGTTGCGTATATATTAAACTAAGTTCCAACCAAGGCTATCTCAAAGGCACCATTTGAGTTATGGAAAGGTTGGAAACCAAGTTTACAACATGTACGCGTTTGAGGATGCCCTTTGAAGTGAGAGTTTATAATCCACAAGAAAAGAAGTTAGACCCAAGGACCATAAGTGGTACTTTGTAGGTTATGCTGGATGGTCCAAGGGGTATAAATTTTATTGTCCATCAAATACTACTAGGTTTGTGGAGTCAATGAATGCAAAAGTTCTTGAGAATGGCTTGATCAGTGGGAGTGATCGATCTTGGAACACTGTTTTTGAGAGAGATTATGTAGATGCCCAACCTTCCACATCATGTGATAGAGTGATTGTTGTACACTATACGCCTATAGTTCAAATGTATAATGAACAACAACTAGTCGTTCAAGTTCCACAGATTGCTAATCAAGAAATAGTATATCCAAATGAACAACAGATGCAAGAATCTATTAAATAGCCTGTTGAACAACATGCTTCTCATGAGAATGTTGAACCAACATTAAGGAGATATACTAGAGTAAGGAGATTGGCGATTTTAAGTGATTATATTGTGTATCTACAAGAGTCTAAATACAACATTGGAGCTAAAAAATGATCCAAAAACATTTTCACAAGCCATGAGTTGTAAGGAATCTAGCTTGTGGTATGATGCCATAAAAGAGGAGATGAGCTCTATGTTATCTAATGGAGTCTGGGATCTTGTCAAGTTGCCTAATGGTGTTAAAGCCATTGGATGCAAATGGGTCTTCAAAACAAAGAAGGACTCATTAGGCAACATTGAAAGATATAAGGCAAGACTTGTTGCTAAAGGGTTCACTCAGAGAGAGGGTGTAGATTACACGGAGACTTTTTCTCCTATATCTAAAAAGGATTTCCATCATGTAGTTATGGCATTAGTTGCCCATTTTGATTTTGAGTTACGTCAAATGGATGTGAAACTGGTGTTCCTCAATGGTGATCTAAAGGAAGAGGTTGTTTACATAAAACAACCTGAAGGATTCTCCTCTAGTGATGGTGAGCAATTGGTTTGCAAACTCAAGAAATCCATATATGGATTGAAACAAGCTTCCCATCAGTGGTATTTAAAATTTCATGATGTTATCACTTCATTTGGTTTTGAAGAAAATATCGTGGATCAATGTATATACTAGAAGGTCAGTGGGAGCAAAATCTGTTTTCTTGTCTTATATGCGGGTGATATCCTCCTTGCAACCAATGATAAAGGGTTACTATATGAGGTGAAACTATTTCTTTCCAAGAATTTTAAAATGAAAGATATGGGTGAGGTATCTTATGTTATTGACATTAAGATCTATAGAGATAGATTTCGGTGTATTCTGGGACTGTCACAAGAAACATATATCAATTAAGTTTTGGAAAGATTTTGGATGAAAGATATTTCACCTAGTATAGCACTAATTGTAAAGGGTGATGAATTCAATCTAAACCAAGGCCCAAGGAATGATTTAGAGAAAAATCAGATGAGCAATATTCCTTATGCTTCAGCTGCTAGAAGCCTTATGTATGTTCAGGTCTGTACAAGACCTGACATTTCATTTACTGTAGGAATGTTGAGCAGATATTAGAGTAATCCAAGCATTGATCACTGGAGGGCTGCAAAGAAGGTGATGAGGTACCTTCAAGGTACAAAAGATTACATGCTTATGTATAGACAAACTGACAATCTGGAAGTGATTGGCTACTCTGATTCAGACTATATTGGCTGTGTTGATTTGAGGAAATCAACATCTGGTTATATCTTCATGCTAGCTAGAGGAGCTATAGCCTGGAGGAGTGAAAAGCAAACATTAGTTGCTACCTCCACTATGGAGGCATAGTTCGTTTCGTGTTTTGAGGCTACTTCACATGGTGTATGGTTAAAGAGTTTCATGTTAGGCCTTAGAATTGTATATTTTGTGTCTAGGCCATTAGGAATATATTATGACAATTTAGCTATAGTCTTTAGGGCTAAGAATAATAAGTGTGGTAGTTAAAGTAAACACATCGACATTAAGTATTTAGCCATAAGGGAACGTATTAAGGAAAATAAAGTGGTTGTAGAGCATATAAGTATTAAATTAATGATAGCAGATCCTTTGACAAAAGGAATATTACCAAAGTCATTTAAGGATCATGTAGTTTAGATGGGACTTGGTTCCACAATGTAATTTGTTTATATGCACAATTTATAGTCTTAATGAAACTCTTATTCAGTTGTGGTGTTTTCTCATCATTAATTTGCGTATAATGTTATTAGAGGAAAATTCACATTTAGCAGGACCAAAAATAAACATTAGATTTATTCATAAAGTTAAGTTACCATATAGGGAATAAAGTCTGAGAAATAATACATAGTAATACATGGAAGATAATACTCACAAATTAGAGGAATTATCATCATGATTCATGTATTTGTTTCCTAAAAGTTTGGGTTTAATGAATATAAGGTTAAATATAGAGACCAAGTGGGAGAATGTAACCATTTATATTTCAAAGGTTTCAAAATTGAAAACAATTTATTTGTTGTAACTGTTTTATATAAATGGTCTCATATTTCCTTTCTCATGAAACCACAATAAACCTTGGTAACTGATTTTTGGAAGCTGTATAAAAATCCTTGATGGAAGGATTTTAGATAAAGAGAAAATTTTCTTTTTCATGCGTTGAACTTTTTTTAGTTTGGTCCCTATCACCTCTCACTCTTTTTAGTTCATACACCATCATTAGAGTGTTTGAGTGTTAGAAGACTTAAACCACATTCACAGAAAGCTATTCGTGCAGTCTAAACAATTGCATAAATGGCGGGAGGTCAATTTGGTTTAAATTTGTTTTTCTCTACTGTGTTACGTGTAATCATGTTTATGCACGTTATTTTTTATTTTGTTTATGTTTAAACACCTCACATCGCTTACTCTAGTTTATTCATATGTTGTAGATAAAGATAGAAAGCTTTAAGATGGAGGAGACTTGGCATGGATGTGCATGTGGTGGTGGAGCAAGTTATCAAATACGGTCTTAGGATGATTTTGGAACTTATGTGTTGACCTTTAGGGTTTAATTAGTATTTTTCAAGTTTATGTTTATCAAAGAAAATGGTTATTTGCTTTACGCATAATTTATTTCAAATAGTTTGTTAAGTTTTTATAATTCCACAAATCTTTTTGAGACAATTTTATTAGTTGTGTTTATGGAAATTTAAAATTGCTTTGATTTTTATTGGCACTAGTTATTACCTAATTATCGTTTATTGTCTTCTGTTATATAATATTTTAAAGTAATTTCTACAATAAATGGTATTTAAAGGTTTTCGTAGCATGTCGCTAAGGAGGGTGTTACATTGTGGTATCAGAATTAAGTTATCCAAAACTCCACTACGCTATTGCCGCACTATCACTAGTATATAAGTATAGCATTTCTTAATCTTCTAGTATATTTATTCTGCATTAGTACTGTTATGATTATAGTCAGACTAAATTAGGCGTTTTTATAACCCTAGACTTATGTTACTTGGAGTGAGGAGCAATCTTTATCTCATTATTTGTGTCCAACAGAATAGCTAATTAAACCAAGAAGTATAATGATACAGGGTTAATTATGTTATCGTATATTAGTTTTTTGGAGAAAGTTTATGGAGAAATTGATCAATGATATTTGACTTAAGAGAAGTACATATTGATAGTGAGATGTTATTATATAGGATTAGATGGAGAATTTTACCAAGTCGATGAAAGAAATTTTGTAAGATTATAAGGCAGAGCACTATAGTGGTATTTGTTTTTAAATTGGTGATTAGTTTGTTATTAAGAGCTTGATAAAACTAATCTTTAAGAATAACAAGGATTAAAGGGAGTTGACAAATATTTTTAAGAGACTAAATAGTTAAAGATATTTTATGACGAATGACCAAGACGAAGATGCCACTTGGATGCAAAAGTTTTGAGGTGGAGAATGCAATTAATGGTGTTTTGACAGATGTCTGTTGAGGTCACCCACACATGCCACCACAAGTCTTGCCCTACAGAAGTGTTGCCCTTGTGTGACAATCTTTCACATAAAAGCAAAGTTGAAAGAACTCAATAGAAATATACCATTATGTAGGCAAACTTTAGAAACAAAAATTTTCTCTCATAATCGGAAGATATAGAACATTAGAAACAATGAAAAATTTAGACATAGAAGAGAGTGTGGTAGATCCGTTGTGGGTAATAGGGAGCCTAGTACCATCACCAATCAAGATATCGCTAGAGTCGGTGTCGTTGGAACAAAAGGGGAGATTGTTGAGGTCGAAAGTGACATTATGTGATGCTCCGGAATCAAAATGAGCATGTTTGGTAGTTTCTTGGCGGAGTGACCTTCTTGTCCACAAAATTGGCACTTGCCGATGTAGTTTATTGGCATGTATTGGAAGAACGTGTATAGTTTGATGGAGTGGCCAAATTGTCCACAAAATTGACTCTTGATGAGATAACTTCTAGATTTTGATTTTGGGCGGTGGGTTTAGCCATTAAGTTTCGCTCGTGAGAGCTCATGAATGCTCTAATACATAAAGAATTTTGCGAGAGGATTTTTATGAATAGCTTGACCAAAATTCATACATAAAATAAAATATGTACAATAAATATATACTATCCACCAAATAATATTTTAACACATCAGCTTGATAAAAAAACACCAACAGATGAATTCATGGTTCTCTTTCCTTAGTTTTCAAAAAATAAAAATCACGCTCATACTCTCCCTCTCTTTTGTCTTTTTATCTTTCTCTCCCTAGAATACCATTCAATCGATCATTACATGAAACTTTCCCTCAAAAAAAAAAAAAATCAGAAATCCTATTAAATCCCCAAGACCCAACTAACCAAGCACCACAAACTTAGTCCCATCATCTCCAACTACAAATCTTTTAGGATAATACACTTTTTTCTTCAAATTCCTCACACAGACACCATCCCATAGCCTCATGTCCTCAAATAGATGAAAACAGAAGAATACAATCGTTCACACGTTTATTCACGGTTACAACCTCTAGCAACAGTTGTAACTAATCCAGTCAATATATTTATAAAAGTTTTGACTCTTGTTAACAACCATTGGCCATAGTTGCAAGCCTTGATGAAGGGGTGCCTATAGATCTATATATAGAGGTAGAATGACATTGGGTCTTTATTTCTAGCAATTTCTTCAGATAATAACACCATCTATACAAATTGCTTAGTTGTAGAAGAACACAAGACGCTCAAAAATTTGTCCACTGCAGTCCCAGCAAGAACATTAATGGCTGGAGGTCAGATTTTTCTTTTATTTTTTTCTACTTTCATTTGATCTGTGATATACAATTTGGTTACATGCATAGTTTAGATCGTTAAGGATTTCTTTTGGAAAAAATAAAAAAGGCCCTTTCCTTTAGTTTTATTGTGTCTATTCTCTCCTCCTTTTAAAAGAGCATCAAGAGGGCCTTTGTTTTTCCTCAGATGAGTAAGGTTTTTTGTTGAGAAAGATGTAAGAGAAATGCTTTATTGGGAGAGAGAAAGATGACAGAGAGTGGATTTACAGAAGAGAGAGTTTTTTTTTGGAGTAGTTAATGCCAATTAGATAGCAGAAAATGCCAGTTTTTATGTAGCTAGATGTTAGTAAAACGTGTCATTTCAAAGAAAATCAAGTCTGATAGTGACGCATGTATAAGATGCAATCTTCTCCTCAAGTAATTGATATCTGAAAGCTAATTTCTTGTAGTTCTCATGCAATTTGTCAAATACTTTAGAGATTTGATCAAATCAAAATCAACATTTTCTTCATATAGCTGGAGTTATAAGAAGCTATCTCATAACAAAACACCATGAAGCATATATTGACAACTTCTCTTGATTTCATTAATTCTTTAAGGTCAAGTTCATCTTAGATAATTTAGATAAATTTCTTCAATACTTCTTTCTTACTTCCCTTCTTGATGTAGTCTTCTGAAGCGCACAATCTAGCCTTTTAGTTGGTTTGTCTTTATCTGAAAAATTTTTATAGAAAAATTTGTAAACACTGCAGAATAGATTTTTAAAATTTTTCTGGAACTTTGAATAATAAATATAGTAATTTCAATTGTTTTGCCTCTTATCTTTTTGTTTTTCAGGAAAAAAAAAAAGAAAAGAAACTCTAATCCATCCTTTTACCCTTCATGACAACACATGCCATTACATACAACTCTTTCTCATTTAAGATTGTGGGAAAGGAAAGGACGCTCTAACACCCAAAGGATTAAGACTAAAGTACACTTTATTTTATCCAAATGGTTGTTCCTTCAAATAAAAATGTTTGTTTTTGCTTAAAAAGAGAGAGAGAGAGAAGACAAAGAAAAGAAAAGCACAAGAAAAAAATTGATTTTTTTGGAATAACAAGGTTAGTTTTTGTACTTTATATTTTAGTCTATTGAGAAAGTTGTTAAATCTAATAGACAGAACAAATAGTTTTCTATGCACATAAAACACGTTAATGGTACCCTGTTTAAGCAATAACCAAAAGAAATTGCTGTGTGAAATAAAAGTGTGGAAAATTAAAAATGAATACATTGATATAGTTATTTAGCAAGACCAAAGACCTTGCGAGAAAAAACCACGAGTGCTACTCACACCAAAGATAAGAAGGATCCACTATATCGAATCATGGTTACAAAGTTTGAAATTACAAGAAACCCTAGAATCTACACCAACTTAGAACCCACGATCCTCCCTCTGTGGTTCGTCCTCCTTCAACTTCTCATCCTACTCCAAGCCGTCTTTCCTCGCTTTCTGTCCAACTGACGTACTCTAAGCCTTCAACCATGAACAATCTTCCTCGGACCTTCTAGATTAGAAATGCGCTAATGCAACATAGGGATGAGAACAATGTATTGAAGTCTAAAGCATAAAGGTTTTTTACTTGAGTTTTCTCTCGAATGAAACTTTAGAGATGAACCACCAATATGTGATCCTTTAAATGGGCAAAACCTATCCCTAAGGAAGTGTCTATATTCGTTCTCCTAATTCTAGGGTCGAATCTCCTTAAAATCATAATGAAATTCGGATCCTAGCTTTCAAATCTTTACTTCAAAACAAATTAGAAAATTTTGACTCTGTTGTATCAAAAGTTGTCTTGACAGATGTCTCCACACTTTGACTATGCAATAGACGAACATTTCCTACAATCAGAAAATAAAAACTAAAAACAAAACAGGAAAGTCAACTTTGTCAGTTTTCTTTTTACTCAGATTTTATTCCAAATTTTATTGGGAAAATCTTAATCAAATAGATTTGAATAAATCAAAGAAATATCCAATATTACTCATTTTTAAAAGTTAAAACCTATCACCATCAATGAAAACAAATTAGGAAACTCAATAAAAGGGATTTGAAAATATTCAACAAATGATTCCTAATATCACAACAAAATCATACATATTTTTAAAAATAGATAACAACAGAAAAATAGGATTAAAAATCCTCACAATGTCCCCCCTTGGCATCCTTATCATCAAAAGTCATGTGTCACTAGCACCTGCAAAACCAATGTCACAATCATCCATCAAATCCAAAACACAAATTTCGTTTGCCTGCAAAAATAAGTAGCCAAGAATATGGTGCTCTGCAAAAACAAACAAGTTTCACTTTTTCTCCCCCTTTTTGATATAAGAAAGGAAAAGAATTTTCATCCTAAAGAGAATTAGCAGTGAAACTATCAGCTGTAGGTACAGTGAGATCAATGTCTGCTTTCTCTAGTCTGATATCATAGTAGGTGGGCTCTTAGTAATGTATGATCAATGAGCTTTGTAGCTACAAACACTGTGTTTTCTCTCCCCTAAAAACTGATATTATTACTCTTAATGATCATGTTACTGATATGTCCATGGAGGTGACATCTCCCCTTAATTGTTTCTTCTAAAGAACTAGATAACTTAAACCTTTCCTCGAAAGCACCAAGAGAGTAAGAAATATAAAGAAAAACTTAAAATATGCCATTCAAAATCATAGCACACTTTTCAACAATCAAACCTGTAATTGCACACTGGGGCCGCATAATGTCTAAGAAACAATCACTTATATGAACACATAAGTGCATCAGAACAAATGAATGTGTGAACAAGAGTGAGAGCAGACATTACTTATTGCATACGTCAATAGAGTAGATAGTAAGAGAAAAGAGCAAAACATGCTTGTTGGTATGTGATTGTGTCAATAGTACAACAAAAAAACACAGAATGAGTGGATAAGTATGGATGTGAACAAGACAATCATCTCATTAAAGAACAATGTTGGGCATATGAGATAACAATATGATGGTGAGTGCATTGTGTGTGCACAGAATATTCGAGCCTGGACTATACATATAACTGGTGAATGTTTTCAAAAATAAACTGCTAAATAGCACATTCATGGAACAAGAGCATTTTTCCAGATTTAACCTGATCAATTTAACTACATAAAACACCTTACTTTGTCATCCAACATGGACTGAAATAATTCAACTTATGCTCTTTCAAGGTTTACGAGTAAGAGAATAAAAGGACATCGTTGACATGTTTAACAAATTAAAGGCATTTAAATGATTTTTCAAGAATAGAAATACATCTTGATATTTCAAACTACCATAGTCATCTAACCAGGAAGAATGATCCTCAAGTGAATTCCAACAAAATGTTGTGAAGTGTTGGCATGATTGATATTTTTTCACCTTTTCTCACACCTTTTTTTTTTTTCCCAAATAACAAAAGTTATTTTCTCTCTTAGGAATTTGAGTTCCCCCCATTTATTTTGCTCTTTCTTTTGTCCTTTTTCTATGTTTCAGATATTTTTCATAGTAGGCACCTTTTGTTCTTTTCATATTATGTGAGAACAATTTGACGTTTGTTGTGCCTTTTTATTTTTTTTGATTTTGTACATCTTTTTTTTTTTTTTTCTCTCTCTCTTTTGGCTCCTAGCTTTCAATTTCAAACTGGGTGTTTATGACTACATGTACATCATAGGATGCTATAGTACAAGTTTAGGTAGTCCTTCTCTTATGATGCATGTCCTGTGGTTTCGACTTGAGAATCATCCCATCGTCTAGACATTGTTATAGGTCATCAAGATGTGTCCTTGTCTCTAGTAAAGATAAAACACTTTTCTTTTGTTTCTTTACACATATGAATGTCATCACAGGTTATTTAAAGGTATACATAAAGAAACACGAGAAGAATCGTAACAAACATATTTTGTTTAAACAAATATGAAATTTAAGTGTTGTAATCATGCTCAGAAGAAATGAGGAAAAACATAATTTAGAATCATGACAAGTGCAACATAGTGTTTTCTCTTTTCCAACACTTAATCAGTTGAACGTGCAGACATGAAGTGTCTTTTTAAGGTGTTCAAACTGTACAGTGTTAACCTTCTTGCTCTTTTTTAATGTCACTGCCTTTAATGCAACCACTATCATAGCAATTCCAAAATGAAGAAACTCTACGAGCGACATGTGAATCAAAACATTTTAATTCATCTTTCTTAACCCAAACCCTTTTAATCCTATTGGAATTTTCTTTTCAATTCTAGGTTTGACAAGCTTCTTCTTTTGAACATTTTCATTTCCTTATTTGGCTAAGTTAATTTCAAAAGTTTAAAGCAACTAGCCTGATATGTCCTCTAATACCATAATGATGACAAATGGGAATATTTCCAGTTATATTACCTAGATTACTTACCTGAACCTTGATGTGTGGCGTCTGTCGAATGTAAGCACGATGCTGTATAGGCGTCGTATGTGACTATAGTCATTGAAAGGATTGCAGTGTTTGCTGCTCGTGTTATGGATCAAGCTGATCTTCTTTTTTGGCGTTGAAGGTTTCGTCTTGTCCTGCCTTGAACGCGGTCTTTCCTTTAGTTGCACTAGGAGCATCTTCATTATAGCCTAGACCGTGCTTACTATTATTGGGTCTTCCAAGACTTTGTGTAGCTTCACAGTGCCGATGGTCAACTTCTGTACGGCAACCTTAGATTGGGCAAGTTTTGTAGTAACAGCCTGTAGTCTCTCTGGCGTCAGCCAGCTGTTGCCTTCGCCAAACTTTTTCTTCTCCAACTGCATGCTTGCGATCTTCTTCTCCAAAATTTTTTTCTTTGCAAGCATCTTTTCCATTGAGGCATATAACTTGTCGTGGGCTTCTTAGATTCATCAAAAGAGTGGCCCTTATCATCTTTAGGTTCTTCTCTATCATCAATATTGGTGATGGTTTTTCAAGTAAAAGTATGGAAATTATTGGCCACTTCATCATGAGATTCTTCTTCCTTATTACTCTAAGTAACAGGCATGCCTCGGTTGTTGTTTCTCTTCTTTGTTCGAATGTTGGCACAGTCAGCTGCAATTGACCATACCCTTCACATTTATTGCACTGCATATCTTTTTTCTTGTCAGTACTTGTCTCTTTTTTACTGTTCCCATGGCTCTTATTTCCCTAGTTTCGTCTCTGTAGCCCATTAAATTTCTTACTGTTCCTATTGTAGAAATTGTCCTTTAAAAATTTTTGAAATCTTTGCATCATCTAAAAGTTCATTGTCGGAGAGTTCATCGTCCTCTTCATTTTCTTCCACAAATGCTATGCCTTGGTCTTTGTTTTTCTTTTTGTTCTTTAGTTTCATCTCATATGTTCTTAAAGAACCCATAAATTCTTCAACCATCATAGTATCCAAGTCACGATGCTCCTCAATGACGATCACCTTGGCATGAAATCTCCCTTGTAGAGATCTTGGAATCTTTTATACGATCTTTGCATCTGTATAAATTTCAGCCAATATAAATGATCAGTCAATAATATTGCACAATATTAAATAAAATTTGGTATAAGTCTCATCTTCTTGCATGAGAATTTCATCGAATTGTGTGGCCAATATTTGTTTAACTCCAGTTGTTCCTCCATGAGCGACTTTTAACTTTTTACAAGTCGCTTTTGCCTTTATGCAAGCAGAGATTAGTTGAATTGGTCAGTATCTGACAAAATTAAAGATAGCATTCAAATCTTTTACATTCCAAGTGGCTAGATTTGACTCAATTGGTGACCATTCCTTGGTGGCATTGCGGGTAGCATCACCATCTACTGTTGTTGTGCGTGGTGACCAACCAAGTTCAGCACTCCTCCAAACATGTTCATCAATTGAGCCCAAAAAGGCTCTCATACGCACCCTCCAATAGGGGTAGCTTATGCCATCAAGAAGAGGAGGCTTGATAGTAATACTTCCTTCACGTAGTCCTTCCATACGGTTGATCCCGAGTTCTCACTGTTAATACGATGTCCTGCTCTGATACTACTTGTTAGACCTGATAGATAGAACAATATCATGTTTGACCAATAACCAAAAGTAATTGTTGTGTAAAATAAAAGTGCAGAAAATTAAAAATTGACACAGCGATATGGTTATTTAGTGTGACCAAAAACCCTTATGGAAAAAAGCCACTGGTGTTGCTCTCACTAGATATAAGAAAGATCCATTATACCAGATTATGGTTATAAAGTTTGGAAATACAAAAAAACCTAAAATCTACACCAACTTGAGACCCAAAATACTCCTTTTGTGGCTCACTCTCCTTTAGACTCCTAGTCCTACTCTAGGCCATCTTTGTTTGTCTTCTGTTCAACTGATGTACTTCGAGCCTTCAACGCATAAACAATCCTCGTTGGACATTTTGGATTGGAATGAATATGCTAAGGCAACAAATAGATGAGAACAATGTATTGAAATCTAAAATACTAAGGTTTTTCACTTGAGTTTTCTCTCACAATGAAGCTATACAGATGAATCACATTATTTGATTCTTTAAATAGGCAAAGCCTAGCCCTAAGGAAGTGTCCCGAGTTGTTCTCCTAGTTCTAGTGTCGAATCTTCTTAAAATCAGTCCTAACTGTCAAATCTTCACTTTGAAACAAATTAAGAAAGTTTGAACTTGTTGTGTTGAAAGTTGTTTTGAAGATGTCTCCATGCTTTGACTGTGCAGACAGATGGACATTTCATGTAGTTAGAAAATAGAAACTAAAATCAAAACAAGAAGGTCAACTCTATCAATTTCATTTTTCCTCATATTTTATTCTAAATTTTATTTGAAAAGTCTCAATCAAATATATTTGAAGAAATCAAAGAAACACCCAATATTACTCACAAAACTTTCCACAAAAAGATGGCAACTAAAACAAGTACTATCTCATTTTTAAAAGTCAAAATCTATCTCCATCAATAAAAACGAACTAGGAAACTCAATAAAAGGGATCCAAAAATATTCAACAAATAATTCTTATATTACCACAAAATCTGACATATTTTTGATATAGATGACAACACAAAAATAAGGTTAAAAATCCTAACAAAAGTTTATCCTGGTTTTATCTCATTAAATATATATCTTGAATTTGCATATAATTAGTACTTTTTATCAATCAATACTCTATTTTGATCGTAAAAATGCCCAAAAGACATTTAAATAAAAAAAATACTCTATAAAAGAATATGGAAAGGGAAAAACCATTTTTATGTTTTTATATATTTTGAAGATTTCTTTTATTTTTTAATTATTGTATTTAAAGATATTTTTGGTTATTTTCAAGATCAAAATGAGAATCAACAAAGAGTTTGTTTTTCCAAAAAAAAAAAAAATGAAACTCTAATCCATCCTTTTACCATTCATGACAAGTACATGCCATTACATACAATTTTTTTTTTTTCATTTAGCTTTGTGTGAAAGGAAAGGAAGCTCTAATGCCCAAAGGATTAGGACGAAAGTGCACTTTATTTTATTTAAACGGTTGTTCCTTTCAGATAAAATAGGTTGGCTTTTCTATAAGAAAAAAAGGGACAAAAGACATAGAGAAGTACAACGCAAAAAAAAAAAGCATGATCTTTTTTTGGGAATAATAAAAGGCTAGGGTCAATTTTAAGTTTGGAATTGTTTTCCATCCGGGCACTAATTCAGCAGTTGGATGGAGATCAAACCATGGTGATTTAAAGAGAGGTAAGTTAAAGTGATAACAATGTATGTAAGCACATTTGTAAATGATAAAGAATTCCAAAAAATGTAACTAATATATTATAATATGTACACTACTAAACATAATGTCATTGAAGTTATAGAAAAGAAGCCTGATCAAGACCACATGATGTGGGCCCAATATGTCACGATGCGCTTTTACAGCACGCGTACTATACGTGCTTGAGTTGGCCCAATGAAGAATCAACATTTGGTAGCGTGTGGATTTCTTCAAATGAATGGGTTGCTGACACAACGTTGCTGGCGAATCAGAGTTAGTCACGTTTGTAGTTGACTACTATTGTGATGCTGACTAGGCCTTGATGAAATTTTTCTAAAAATTATGATTTTTGACTCTAAATTCCAATTTTCTCTATAAACAAGCCCAAAAAAAAATAATTATTTTATAAAATAAAAACAAGTAAATACTATTAATCGCTTATTCAAGACAAAACTAAATCAATACTAAAAACACAAACTAAAAAAAAAAAAACTTTTAAGTAAACTTATGGTTTTAAATAGATACACTAAAACACACAAAAATACTAAGTTAGTGGATGAAATTGATAAATAAGAAAACCCATGAAATTTGACTCCCTAAGTGCCGCGTGTCACGCACAGTCAGGAGCTCGATTTGCACGCCACCACGTGTCTGTAGGCTATATATGAATCATGATTTCACTTTTTATTGTTTCTATATGTAGGCTAGTTTTGCACCATTATGAAATAAGCAATTGTATTTTTCCTCAATTTATAAATTTAATGAATTGTTAATTTGTATTTAAATGTATTGAACATGTATAAAGGATGACGGTGTAAATTCATCAACAATACTCTCAATAAAATATTCATGCTGCTGTTTCTTCTTCTTGATTAAAACATAAAATAATTGCAAAATAATTTTAGTTGACTTTCCTTATCTCGCGGTTCATATCTCCTTCAATTATGCATCAAATGTTATTCTGCTAATTCTGAGGATATTCAGTTATTCCATTCTAAGTAATTGTTACTCTCCTTCACACACCTAAAGAGAAAATAAACAAAATTACTTAACCTTCAAAGTAAGTCAAAATGAACCGATATATAAATATCTAAATATACAAGGTTTGAGATTGATGGATTAGAAGTGTTTTGTGAACACCCTAATCTCATACTTTGTTAATCCAAATTAAGTAAATGCAGATTAGACTTGTAGTCATTATTAGTTAACAACAGTCCTAAGTTTTATGATACTTGTTGTCATCGTAGTAATTAACTAAATACCAGTCAAGTAGAAGTAGTTATGGACATATGGTGCAAATTATAGAATTTAAATTAAGATTATCTTATATGAAGAAGGAAGTGCATGAGTTCTAGAGTGAAAAACACATGCACGAGGATATTAGCTTTAGCAATTTTTAATTGCAATTTAATCTAACAGATTTGAAGACAGTTCCTTTTTGAGAATTCATAGTCTTTAAGAGAACATGACTATAAATAAGTAGAACAATATATATATGTACATTACTAAGAGGGACTCTTAACGTGAATACTTGTAATTGATGATTGTAAATTGAGTGGTTCATGATTTGTTCAATATTTAGGTGTCATCCTGTGATACTGCAACCACAAAACGAATCGTCTTTTGTTGATTAACTTATTTAATGCACACTTTAATTTAATTATGTGAACTTTATTTTATTTTCATATTTTAAAATTGGTATAAATTTTACAAGTGAGCAAGTTGCACTTACTCATTAGTTAACCCACAAAAATGTGGATACATAAATACAAAGAATGTGATTAAGTCCAAAATGCAATAAAGTTGGTCACTTTCACATGTACTTAAAACTTAATTTTATATTATTTTATTTCACAATTTCATGTAAGTTCTATTACTAGTTCTTAGTTACCATTAATATAGTAATGGCTAAAATTAGGTCTACCTCATTATCACTTGATACTTAGTGCAAATTTTACAAAGACTATACTATTTGTAAATTCTTAACTTTATTGCTTCCTTCAAACAGCTCATTAAAATCATTCCCAACACGTTCTAACAATCAAAAGGAAGGAGTTGCCGAAATAGATTACTTGGACAATTGTTAGTTTTGTTCTACTTTAAAAAAGATAAATGAATGCTTACATTTTAGTATTTCCTAATTACATTTCTAGTTATTACTTGTTAATTACCAATTCAATCAAATAAAGTTATATATTATTGGGCTTTCATTGACCGATTCTGTAGCTTTATGTATATTGTCATTTACGAGGGACAAAAATATATTTTATTCATTTTCTTTTACTTCTTTATTCAAATAAGACTATACTTTTACCCTTGACCTGTAATACAATAATTGCCACCGCTTTAGGTCCCTAGCTCTGTCAATCCATTTTCAATAGTCCTTGCCCAATAGAAGCTAAAGGTATGTCAAAATCTATGCCAACTCAAAGCCCACAAAAGTGCCAGATGAGAAATGGTACCAAACTTAAGATTAGTCCTAAAAGGTTATTTTTTTTATACTATATTTTAGTTTAGGGAATTCTTGTGGTGGAGCAAGCAATTTCGCTTCACCAGCAGAGCATTGTATTTTAGCCATTGGATCAGAATTTTGACTGTCTGCAACTTCTACGTCAAAAATTGTCACGCCCTGGAGTACGAGAGGTGACGTGGTGAATTATTTAAATTAATTAAAAGAGAATTTAATTAAAACCAGGAGTTTAAGGATTGAATTTAGTAATAAAATATAAGGTTTTCGAAACAACACCCTATAAGAGGGATTCATTAAAACACTTTGTACAGAGTTCATATATATTAGACAATTTAAAACATTAAACGAATAAATATTAAAATAATAAAGCCGCGAGTAGGGCTTCCACAACCCACAACTTGTGCACACACATGGTACTGACAATATCATAAATACAATCACAGTCCAGATACAAATAAAGTTAAAATCTTACATGCCTTGATTAAATGATACAAAAGATAAATTAATTCTTCTATTGCTCCTGAGTTGGGTCCGAAGAATCCTCTCCAAACCTAAATGGAAAACAACCTAGAGGGGGGAATTTAAAACAAATAAAACGTTAGCGAAAGGCTCAGTAGTACTACATTTTATAAATAATTTAATTTAAAGAAACAGATCATTATTCAGGAGTTATTTAAAAGAAACCTTAAATAAATAAATAGATAATAAATAAATAATTTTTTTTTAGTAAAACTATTCTTACCTAGAACAGTTGGATAACTAGAAATATCATTTTCTTTTTCCTAGGCAAACCATAATAATATTACCACCGTAGTGGCCCAGCTGGGTTTCAGGACCTGCCCCCAAGGTCGATCGCTACATGACCCGATCTCTGATATGGCATCATGCCTATATGTTTATTATCATCATCATTCAAAACCCAATTACTGAGTGTTGTCATTTACATTCATTATGAAGTTTATTTCAGTTCACGGTATATTAAAATATAACCGATAAATCTATTTTCAAACAACCGTTAAAAATATTTTAATAGAAATCCTTTTCAAAGCCAAATCATTTTGAACTAGGCTACTAAGGAATAGGGTAGAAGTCCTACCTCAATACTTGTGTCGGTGCCCCACACCGTAATTCCGGCCCGCTATACGTTAGCTTCGCGGAACCACGAACGATCCTAGATACAAACTAAGTCGATCAATATCTAGTTCAAGACATTCTATGTTACTAAATCATTTCATGATGTCCTAGTGTGCCATTTGTACCTTTAAAATCATTCTATGAGGTTGGAATTTAAATCAGGGTTCAAAACAGTGAAAACGGGTGAAAATCACAAAATTTTCTATGCTTCGGTCGGCCTGCCAGACTCCCTGCTTCGGCCGGCCGAACTGTACTGCCGGAAGTCAGGTCCGGTCGGCCGGTCATTTCCCCAGGTTCGGCCTGCCGGAAGGAAGAACACCGGCCTGCCGATCCCTATTCTGGCCTGCCGAACACGCAGTTCGGCCTGCCAAACTAGGAAAACCCAGAAACCCCAGCCACGGGTTTCTCGATCCCCAAAATTCAAATCTTGATTCTAACCTGTTTTTCTCAAATCCCAGGCATAAAAAATAATCATAGTTGATAGAAAAACATACTAGAACATGTTTGGACTCATTTAAACAAGATTTAAACTCAAAAATCGCAAAAATCCAAGAATGAGGAAATAGGGAGAAAAATGAAAAATCTTGAATTCAATTTGTTTTTCTTCAATCTAAGCTTAGATTCCAGTTGTTCTAAGTTCATTTAACTCAAATCCAAGGTTTTCTAAGCTTAAACAAACCTAGATTTAAAAAATACACAAAATTGAAAATTTTGTAAAAAGTTTAGAAATTTCAAATCTAACATCGAATCGAAGCTTCAATCCGTGTTCTCGGCTGCCAAATCACGTCCCCTAGCTTCCTCCTTGCTAACCTGAAGCATGGATTCGAATTTGGTTTCAAAAATTTGAGAAAGATAGAGAGAGAGAGGGGGTTGCTGAGAGAGATCAAGAGAGAGAGAGAGAGAGTGAAATCGGGAGAGTGAGGAGAGAGGAGGAAGAGAGAGAATAAATAGAGAAAATCGGTGGGCGGTTTTGCTGTGCGAAAACCATATGCCGCCCACGGTTTTGTAAAACGGAGTATTTTTAACATTTTACAAATTGTTGTGTTTTAAAACTCAAAACATCATTTTAAAACAATAAGAAATCATTTGAATGCATCAATTTAACAAAACAACCAAAAATTTAAAATCCAACCAAATAATCTAATTAATGTTGAAACATTAATTATGGCACACTATTTCATCATTTACATTACATTAACATTAAATAAATTTTGGGGCGTTACAACTCTCCACCCCTAAAAGAAATTTCGCCCTCAAAATTTACAACTCATTTTAGAAACAAAACAAATGCGGATACCATTCCCGCATACTCGACTCTAGCTCCCAAGTGGCTTCATCAACCCCATGATGCTGCCACACGACCTTTACCAACGGGATCTCACGACGATGCAAACTAATCACTTTTCGATTGATGATCTGAATCGGCACTTCTTCGTACGTCGTATCTTCCTGAACCTGCACTTCGTGGAATGAAACTATCTTACCTTGCTCAGGTGGACACTTCCTAAGCATCGACACATGAAACACATCGTGCACATGAGAAAGTTTGGGCTGAAGATCAAGCCAATAAGCGACCACACCAACACGCTGAGTGATCTTGAACGGCCCAATATACCTCGGCGCGAGCTTCCCACTCACCCCGAACCGCATAGTTCCCTTACGAGACTATACCCTCAAGAGAACGAAATCTCCAACCACGAACTCTAAGGGTCTACGTCTCCTATCCGCGTAACTCTTCTGACGACTCTGAGCTACCCTCAACTGATCTCGAATCACCACGACTTTCTCGTTGCTATCACGAATCTCATCCGGTCCAAGAATAACCTTATCTTCTGGCTCGGCCCAATGCATAGGTGACTGACACGGTCGCCCATACAACGCCTCAAGCGGTGCCATACCAATACTCTCCGGATAGCTATTGTTGTACGCAAACTCTGCCAAATGCAAACATTGCTTCCAGTTCCCGCCGAAGTCCAACGCACAGGCACGCAACATATCCCCGAGAACCTGAATGACCCGCTCAGACTGCCCATCATTCTAAGGATGAAACGCCGTACTGAAGTTCAAATTCGTACCTAAAGCCTCCTGAAAACTCCTCCAGTACTTAGCATTAAACCTGGTGTCTCGATCAGAGGAGATGGACAAGGGAACTCCATGCAACCTCACAATGTTCTACAGAAACAACTCTCCGAGAACCTTCCTAGAACACGTCGACCTAAACAGAATGAAATGCGCCGATTTCATCAACTTGTCGACCACAACCCAAACTGCATCGTGCCCCTGCTTCGTGCTCGGCAAACCTGTGAGGAAATCCATCGTCAGATGCTCCCATTTCCACCCTGGAATAGGAAGCGGCTGAAGCTGACCTATAGGCTTCTGATTCGCGGCTTTCACCTGAAGACACGTCGAACACTTGGCCACGTACTCTCAAACGTCTTTCTTCATGCCTCTCCACCAATACTGCCTCTTCAAATCACGATACATCTTGGTGCTCCCTGGATGAATAGCGAACTGAGACCTATGAGCTTCGTCCAGAATGGCTTTCGTCACTTCGGCGATAGCTGGAATTGCAAGATGCTCCTGAAAGTACAACGATCCATCTGCATGCATGCTCCATTCCTTAAACTGCTCCCCGTTCTGAATCCGTGACCAAATCCCCTGCAAATGCCGATCCTGCCACTGACTTTGTTTCACATCCGAACAAGAGCTGGAGTCGCTTCCACATGATACACCGAAACGCGATCACAGTCTTCATGATAACGTCGCCTAAACTCGCTCACTGTCGCATCCCTACTCCAGTCCCCAAAAGCCAAACAAGCGAGAATCCTTGAAGACTTCCTGCTAAGTGCGTCCGCGACCACATTAGCTTTCTCGGGATGATACTGCAACGCAAAATCATAATCCTCCATATACTCGATCCACCTACGCTGCCTCAAGTTAAGATCCCTCTGAGTAAACAGGTACCTCAAACTCTTGTGATCGGAGAAGACCTGAAACGAGGCTCCATACAAGTAACACCTCCAAATCTTAAGCGCGTAAATCACCGCCGCAAGCTCCAAATCATGAGTAGGATAATTTCGCTCGTGAGGTCGTAGCTGTCTTGATCCGTATGCAACCACACGTCCATGCTGCATCAACACGCATCCAAGTCCGCGCCCGAAAGCATCCGCATAAACCTCATACGGCTCGTCACTGCTAGGGATAACTAACACTGGAGCTGAAGTCAACCGGTTCTTCAATTCCTGAAAAGAAAGCTCACAATCTTCATTCCACTCAAACCTAACATTTTTCTTGATCAATCTCATCAACGAAGCTGCAATCTTCAAAAAATCCTTTACAAATTTCCTGTAATATCCAACAAGACCTAAGAAGCTGCGAATCTCTGCCACATTTCTTGGTCATTCCCATTCCAATATAGCTTCAATCTTGGACGGATCCACAGAAATACCATGCTTCGAGATAACATGACCCAGAAACTTGACCTCAGCCAACCAAAACTCACACTTTTCCCTCTTAGCATACAACTGGTGCTCCCGTAGAGTCTGAAGCACGATTCGAAGATGCTGCTCATGCTCCTCCCAAGTCTTAGAATACACAAGAATGTCATCGATGAACACGATCACGAACTGATCCAAATACGGCCTAAATATCCTGTTCATCAAATCCATGAAAGCTGCCGGAGCATTCGTCAACCCAAACGATGTAACCAAAAACTCGAAGTGCCCATACCGAGTCCTAAAACCTGTCTTAGGAATATCCTCTTCCTTAATCCTGAGTTGATGATAACCTGACCGTAAATCAATCTTTGAGAAGTACCGCGAACCTCCCAACTGATCAAACAAATCATCAATCCTAGGCAAGGGATACTTGTTCTTCACCGTAACACGATTCAACTGCCGATAATCCACACACAACCTGAGAGTCCCATCATGCTTCTTCGCAAACAAAACCGGTGCTCCCCACGGAGATGTGATATTTCGAATATACCCTTTATCAGCAAGCTCCTGAAGTTGCTTCCTCAATTCTTTCATTTCTGCCGGCACCATCCGATAAGGTGCCATAGAAATCGATGATGTCCCTGAAAACAACTTGATACCAAACTCAATTTTCCGATGCGGTGGTAATCCTGGCAACTCGTCGGGGAAGACATCCTCGAACTCATCAACCACCGAAATTGCTACACTGCCACTCAAAACATAGGGCTCGCAATCTAGATAGGCAAGAAAAGCACAACAACCTAGGTTTCTTCGCCCTCCTAGACACGACTTCATGAGACGCTCACTCATTAACCAATCACCACCACCCTGGTAAGTGATCACCGTCCCCCTATCAGACACTAGGGTCACTTTCCTAAGTTGGCAGTCTACAACTGCATTATACCTGAACAACCAGTCCATCCCTAAAATTACATCATAGGAGCTCATGGGGAGTATAATCAAATCACTTTTCAAAATCTCATCCCCAATCTTTATTTTACAGGATTTACACGTACAATTTACATACACCCGCCCCAAGGGAGAAGTTATGACTAGGGGTTCATTAAACTCTTCTATCTCTAATCCCAAGGCATGTACAAAAGATCTCGAAATGAGAGAATGAGAGGCACCGGTATCAAATAGAACGCGAGCTAAAGATTTGGAAACCAAGATCGTACCATCGACAACCTGGTTACCAGCATGGGAATCTGAACCTCCAGATGCCATTGCATGAACCTGCACTGGCGCCTTCCCTTTTCCTCTACCAACATCGCTGGGTCCTGGATTACTCAGCCGATGCTGCTGAGATGGAGACAACTGCACACTACCTGTACTTGGCGCTCGATACTGAGGAACACTACGCTGAAAATACTGCGGCTGCTACCCCATGTTGGATATGAGAATTGCTGAGGAGAGAATTGGGGATACTGCAACTGCGGGTACTGCGGAGGCGGAGGTAGGGTCTAAGGCTGAGACGAACGACTGGCATCCTCCCCGGTCTGAGATCCAAGACGAGCACTCCTGATCGGACAATTTCTCTTGATATGTCCAGGCTGCTGACAGAAATGACAATGAAAGCTGTAGGGATTGCTGCGTCCGCTGCCAGACGAACTGCTACTATCACTGGTCGCACCGCCTTGCTTGCCTTTCCCCGGAGCTGGATGACTACTGGTGCTCTTCCTGCCACTCCTTTGCGGTCCTCCTGAAGCCTTGGCTCGGTCCTCACAATACTGCACATAATCATTCTCCACGGAGATCACCGACGACACAAGCTCTTCGAAACTCCTAAGCCATAGAGCAACCAACTACCGCCGAATAGGAGTCTTGAGCCCTTCCTGAAACTTAACACATTTCTCACGCTTCGATGCCACCACTGATGGAGCAAACCTAGCCAACTCATTAAACTTTGCCTCATACTCTCGAACTGACATATCACCCTGCTGCAATCTATAGAACTCAGCTGCCTTCTGATCTCTATATCCCTGCAAAAAATACCGATCATAGAACAGCTCCTCGAACTTGTTCCAACTGATATCACCACCGCGCTCCAGACACTTAGCCTGTTTCCCCCAAGTGTTAGCGCCACCCTCGAGCTTATACGCATCAAACTCCATACGATACTCCTCAGGCACACCAAGAGTATCCAAGTGCTTCAAGATTGAATCCAACCAATACTCTGCTAACTGCGGATCCCCATTGCCATCAAAAGTTAGAACATACGCCCGCCGGAATTCCTTAAAGTACACATGCCGACTACCAACATCAGAATCTCCTAGTCTAGCCCTGGCTGCCATCTGCCGGAAAGCCGCAAACATAGACCTCATCATGCTCTCATCGTTTCCGAACTCGGCGTCAGCTGTCGAACGACATCTAGGTGCCATTCTCTCACTTCTGAAAACAAAATTTGGACTGTCAGAGGTATTTCATTGTCAAACCTATGTGTGCACAATTCCCAAGGTTCATAACCTTGAGCTCTGATACCATTCTGTCACGCCTCAGAGTACGAGAGGTGACGTGGTGAATTATTTAAATTAATTAAAAGAGAATTTAATTAAAATCAGGAGTTTAAGGATTGAATTTAGTAATAAAATATAAGGTTTTCGAAACAACACTTTATAAGAGGGATTCACTAAAACACTTTGTAAAGAGTTCACATACATTAGACAATTTAAAACATTAAACGAATAAATATTAAAATAATAAAGCCGCGAGTAGGGGTTCCACAACCCACAACTTGTGCACACACATGGTACTGACAATATCATAAATACAATCACAGTCCAGATACAAATAAAGTTAAAATCTTATATGCCTTGATTAAATGATACAAAAGATAAATTAATTCTTCTATTGCTCCTGAGTTCGGTCTGAAGAATCCTCTCCAAACCTAAATGGAAAACCACCTAGAGGGGGGAATTTAAAACAAATAAAACGTGAGCGAAAGGCTCAGTAGGACTACGTTTTATAAATAATTTAATTTAAAGAAACATGCCATTATTCATGAGTTATTTAAAAGCAACCTTGAATAAATAAATAGATAATAAATAAACAATTTTTTTTTTTAGTAAAACCATTCTTACCTAGAACAGTTTACTTGGATAACCAGAAATATCATTTTCTTTTTCCTAGGCAAACCATAATAATATCACCACCGTAGTGGCCCAGCTGGGTTTCGGGATCTGCCCCCAAGGTCGATCGCTACATGACCCGATCTCTGATATGGCATCATGCCTATATGCTATCATCATCATCATTTAAAACCCAATTATCGAGTGTTGTCATTTACATTCATTATGAAGTTTATTTCAGTTTACGGTATATTAAAATATAACCGATAAATCCATTTTCAAACAACCATTGAAAACATTTTAATAGAAATCCTTTTCAAAGCCAAATCATTTTGAACTAGGCTACCAAGGAATAGGGTAGAAGTCCTACCTCAATACTTGTGCCGGTGCCCCACACCGTAATCCCAGCCCGCTATACGTTAGCTCCGCGGAACCACGAACGATCCTAGATACAAACTAAGTCGATCAATATCTAGTTCAAGACATTTAATGTTACTAAATCATTTCATGATGTCCTAGTGTGCCATTTGTACCTTTAAAATCATTCTATAAGGTTGAAATTTAAATCAGGGTTCAAAATAGTGAAAACGGGTGAAAATCACAAAATTTTTCTATGCCTCGGTCGGCCTGCCGGACTCCCTGCTTCGGCCGACTGAACTGTACAGTTCGGCCTGCTGGAAGTCAGGTCCGGTCGGCCGGTCATTTCCCCAGGTTTGGCCTGTCAGACGGAAGAACACCGGTCTGCCAATCCCTATTCCGGCCTGCCGAACTGGGAAAACCCAGAAATCCCAGCCACGGGTTTGGACTATTTTGATCCCCAAATTCAAATCTTGATTCTAACCTGTTTTTCTCAAATCCCAGGCATAGAAAATAATCATAGTTGATAGAAAAACATACTAGAACATGTTTGGACTCATTTAAACAAGATTTAAACTTAAAAATCTCAAAAATCCAAAAATGAGAAAATAGGGAGAAAAATGAAAAATCTTGAATTCAATCCGTTTTTCTTCAATCTAAGCTTAGATTTTAGTTGTTCTAAGTTCATTTAACTCAAATCCAAGGTTTTCTAAGCTTAAACAAACCTAGATTTCAAAAATGCACAAAATTGAAAATTTTGTAAAAAGTTTAGAAATTTCAAATCTAACCTCGAATCGAAGCTTCAATCCGTGTTCTCGGCTGCCAAATCACGTCCCCGAGCTTCCTCCTTGCTAACTCGAAGCTTGGATTCAAATTTGGTTTCAAAAATTTGAGAAAGATAGAGAGAGAGAGGGGGTTGCCGAGAGAGATCAAGTGAGAGAGAGAGAGAGTGAAATCGGGAGAGTGAGGAGAGAGGAGGAAGAGAGAGAATAAATAGAGAAAATCGGTGGGCGGTTTTGCTGTGCGAAAACCATATGCCGCCCACGGTTTTGTAAAACGGAGTATTTTTAACATTTTACAAATTGTTGTGTTTTAAAACTCAAAACATCATTTTAAAACAATAAGAAATCATTTGAATGCATCAATTTAACAAAACAACCAAAAATTCAAAATCCAACCAAATAATCTAATTAATGTTGAAACATTAATTATGACACACTAATTCATCATTTACATTACATTAACATTAAATAAATTTCGAGGCGTTACAAAAATTTACAAGGCACGATATAAAATTGCTTCCAGTCATAGATTAGACCATTAAAAAGTTAATCTGACGGCTAAAACATTTATACTAGTGGAACATAACTGCCTTTTTTACTATAAAAAATGAATTTAGTCTATTAAAAAAATATTCTTTAGTTTCTATCTCATCAAATATATATCTTGAATTGCATTTAGTTAACAATATCATACTTTTTATCAATCAACCCTCTATTTTATCCTATCATACCCAAAATGAGATTAAAAAGGTAAATAATCCTGACAAAAAAAGTATTGTCTTAATTCTTTCCTTCATGTTGCACCTTTTATGTGTATAAAAGCAAACAATACTCAACTTTGATGTGATTATTATTACTCCATTACTTTAATATCTTTTATCGCACCCACTACTTTAGTTTTCTTTGAAGTGCATGAAACCTTTTAATCGTACTACTTATTTGTTTTTTTCTTTTGGATGTACACGAAATCTTTTACTCGTGCATGAAGAAAATTTGTGATCAGGAAAATATAAGTGGATTCAATGTTATGTTTTTTTTTTTTTTTAATATTTGGCATCTGTTTGAAGAGTGGGTTCCAACTTTTTTTTTTCTCAGTTCAAAACAAACTACTATTTAGTTTATTTATGGTTCAAACTATAAATTATGATTTAAACTTATTTTTTAAATTTAGACTAATTAAAACCAACTTTTTGATAAACTTATCAGCACAAATTCAAACTATAAATTATGATTCAAACTTATTTTTTTTAGTTCTAACTAATTTTGGTTGTTCTAACCAATATTACATTGACTAACTCCATTAAAGGAATTATTATCGTGAATGCTATTTCATTAAAGCAAAAGCAAAATACAAGCAGAAAAGTACATTTATGCATATCTAGTTTAACAAAATGAATCAATCATAGTAGAAGTCATTGGACGAATGTTTAAAATTATCAAATGCACTCGCAAACTTAAATTGTCTTGTAACATGTAGCACTTTCCCAACCGTTAGCCTAGACATAACAATATTTAAACCAATTATCTCAAAGGGTGGTACTAGAAAAACCAGGTAATAAAAAGAACACCTCGATAGCACATTAAAGTATTAATTTTGTAAAATATCAAACAATTAGCACTTAAATATACCAAAAGTAAAATGCTTGTAAAAAAAACCTAAAGCAAAGTGTTTTATGTAAAAGTGAAGATATTGGGTAGACTTTCACGACAAAAGGGCTAGGCATTATTTATCAAATGGTGTAACACCACATTATGACAAGTTGTTAAAGGTGTTGTTGGCACTTTCATCAATTGACCCACTGGCGGGCGATTCTCAAATAATGGAAAACCCATCTGGGACTAGGAGGTCCCATGTTCAATACTATGATCGGGAAAGTTTTTTAAAATAAAATAGAATGTGTGAGTCAACTCAACTATTCTGTTAACTGTTACGACCCGCAGTACGGGAGGTAACGTGACAGGTTATTTAACTTAATTAAATAAAAATTTAATTAAAACATAAGCTTAAGTTTTTAAATTAGTTATGAAAATGTGATACTTTTTAAAATCCTTTTGAACAAGTATTTATAATCATTAAACGGATAAAATAGAATGTGTGAGTCAACTCAACTATTTTGTTAACTGTTACGCCCTGCAGTACGGGAGGTGACGTGATAGGTTATTTAAGTTAATCAAATAAAAATTTAATTAAAACATAAGCTTAAGTTTTTAAATTAGTTATGAAAATGTGATACTTTTTAAAATCCTTTTGAACAAGTATTTATAATCATTAAACGGATAAGAACATCGAGGTAAACAACAAGAAAGTAATAAAGAAATAAAAAGATGCGAGAATGGATCCCACTGACCCATAACTTGTGCACACACATAGCACTGACAATATAATAATACAACCATAGTCCAAGTAAAGAGAAAGTTAAAAGGTTACGTGCCTTGATATAATAATTTAAATAACCTACAAGGTCCTCTTATTGCTCTTAAGTTCTGTTTGTGGAATCCTCTCTAAACCTAAGCTGAAATCCACCTAGAGGGGAAAGGTTTTGAAAACAAATGAAATGTGAGCGAAAGGCTCAATAGGACTATATTTTAAGAAACATAAAATTTTGAAAGGAAATTTCATTATTCAAGAAATTATCTAAGAAAAGACTTACATAAATAAAATTAAACAAAATCAATCTTACCCAAAACAGTGTATTGGTCGACCAAAAAGAACATAAGTTTCTTTTCCTGGGCAAACCATATGAATAGCACCACCGTAGTGGCCCAGCTGGGTTTCAGGACCTGCCCCCAAGGTCGCACGCTACACGACCAGATCTCTAATATGGCATCATGCCCTTATATTCATTTCTATTATCATTTAAACCCAATTACTAGGTATTTTCATTTACATTCATTATAGGGTTCATTATGAAGTTCACTTCAATCAACGGTTTATAAAATAACCGATAAAAACTCTTTTTTCAATCAACCGTTGAAAACGTTTTGATAAAAACCCTTTTAAGGCCAAGATCTTTTGAAACTGGGTTACCAAAGGAAGGGGTAGAAGTCCTACCTCAACACTCACGCCGGTGTGCCACACCATAATCCCAGTCTGCTATATATTAGCTTCGCGAAACCACGAACAACTTTAAAGAAAACTAGGTCTATCAGTATCTAGTTTAAGATATTTTACATTGCTAAACCATTTTATGGTGTCCTAGTGTGCCATTTATATTTATAGAATCATTTTATAAAGTTGGAATTTCAATTAGGGTTCATAACAATAAAAACAAAAGAAAAATCACAAAATTTCATCATGCTCGGTCTACCTACCGATCACCCTGGTTCGGCTGGCCGAAATGTGTACTTTGGCCTACCGAAAGACCAGGTCTGGTTGGCCAAACTTTTCCAGGTTTGGCCTGCCCGACGGATGCATCTGGCCTGCCAAACACGAAGTTTGGCTTGCCGATCTAGAAAAATTCTAGAATTTTCCAAGCACAGGTTTCGGCCTCCCTGAGCCCAAATCTCCATTTCAACCTGTTTTTCTCAGTTCTCAGGCATGGAAAATAATCATAGATGATAGAAAAACAATATAGAACACTTTTGAACCAATTTAAGCAAGATTTACACAATGATTTTGAAGAATCCCGAAAAAAGAGAAAAATGAGGAAAAAAAAAAATCTTGAATTGAATCCGTTTTTCTTCAAATAAAGCTTAGATTCTAGTTGTTCTAAGTTTCCCTAACTTAGATCAAAGGTTTTCCTAAGTTCAAATAAGCTTAAATCTCAAAATGCAAGAAAAATTGAAAAATTGAAAAAGTTTTGAAATTCAAAAACTAACCTTGAGTCGAAGCTCTAAATCGTGTTTTGGTTATTCAATCAAGCTCTTGAACTTCCAATCTACTAAGTACCGAAGCTTGAGCGTGATTTTGGAATCAAATTTTGGAGAGAAATTGAGAAAGAAGGAGAGGGAAAGAGATAGAGACGAGCGTGAGAAAGGAAGAGAGAGAGAGAGTGAGCTGAGTGAGAGAGTGGGAGAGGAGAGAGAATAAATAGAGGGAAAGGAAGAGCAATGAGAGAAAGGAAACCATGTCCCGCACATGGTTTTCCTTCGTGGGACCTATTAGTCATTTGACAAATTATTTTGTTTCAAAAACTCAAAATAACAATTAAAAATAATTAAGAATAATGAAAATAACATTAATTTAGAAATTCCACAAAATGATCAAATTAAGTTTAAAATATTCATTATGACACACTAATCCACCATTTTACATCCTAATGCCAATTAATTAATTTCGGAGCATTACAACTCTCTACCCCTAACAAAAATTTCGCCCTTGAAATTTACATATCGTCTCAAAAACAAAACAAATGCAGATACAATCCCCGCATGCTCGACTCTAATTCCCAAGTGGCTTCATCAACCCCATGATGCTGCCACATGACCTTTACTAACGGTATATCACGACGATGTAAGCTGATTACTTTTTGATCGATAATCTGAAGCGGCACTTCCTCGTATGTCGTGTCTTCTTGAACCTGTAAATCGTGATATGAAACTATCTTATTCTGCTCAGGCAGACGCTTCCTAAGCATTAACACATGGATTACATCATGACATGAGAAATTTCAAGAGGAAGGTCGAGCCGATAAGCGACTACACCAACACGCTGAGTAATCTCGAATGGTCCATCATATCTCAATGCAAGCTTACCACTTACCCCGAATCGCATAATGCCTTTACGAGGTGATACTCAAAAGAGGACAAAATTACCTATCGCAAATTCTAAGGGTTGACGTCTTCTATCCTCATAACTCTTTGTCGACTTTGAGCTGCCTTTAATCGATCTCGAATCACGGTGACTTTCTCGTTGCTATCACAAATCTCATGCAGCCCAAGAATAATCCTGTCTTTGGTTCTGTCCAACACACCGATGACCGACACAGTCGTCCATACAACGCCTTAAACGGTGCCATGCCAATGCTCAATTGATAGCTGTTGTTGTACGCGAATTCTACCATATGCAAATATCTCTTCAATTTCCACCAAAATCTAACGCACAAGCACGCAACATGTTCTCGAGAATCTGAATAACTTGCTCAGATTGTCCATCGGTCTTATGATGAAATGCCATACTAAAATTTAAATCTGTACCTAAAGCCTCCTGAAAGCTCCTCCAGTACTTAGCATTGAGCCTTATGTCTCTATCGGATGTGATGGACAAGAGAACTTTGTGCAATCTCACTATATTCTGTAGGTACAACTCCCCGAGAACTCTCCTCAAACATGTCAATCTGAACAGGATGAAATGCACCAATTTTGTCAATCTATCAACCATAACCCAAATTGCATCGTGCCTATGCTCCATCCTTGGCAAACCTGTAAGGAAATCCATCATCACGTGCTCCCATTTTCACCCTGGAATAGGAAGCTACTAAAGCTGGCCTGCTAGCTTCTGATGCTTGGCTTTCACCTAAAGACACGTCGTACACTTGGCCATGTATTCCCGAATGTCCTTCTCATACCTCTCCACCAATATTGCCTCTTAAATCACGATAAATCTTCATGCTCCCCGAGTGATGGTGAATTGAGACTTGTGGGCTTCATCCATAACGGCTTTCGTCACCTCTGCGATGCTGGAATTGCTAGGCGCTCTCAGAAAGTACAATGATCCATCTGCATGATCCTCCATTCTTCAAATTGCTCTCTGTCCTAAATCCGCATCCAAATCCCTAATAGATGTTGGTCCTGCCACTGATTCTGTTTTCACCATTTGAACAAGAGCTGGGGTCATCTCCATATGATACACCAAAGCTTGATCATAGTCTTCATAATACTATAGCCCATACTCACTCATTGTCGCATCTCTCTTCCACTCTTCAAGAGCCAAACAAGCAAGAATCCCTGAAGATTTCCTGCTAAGTGCATCCACGACTACATTAGCTTTCCTGGGATGGTACTGCAGTGTGAAATCCTAATCCTCCATGTACTCCATCCATCTCTGTTGCCTCAGGTTGAGATCCCTTTGAGTGAACAGATACCTCAAACTCATATGATCGAAGAAAACCTAAAATGTTGCCCTATAGAAATAACATCTCCAAATCTTCAGCGCGTGAATCACCGCCGCAAGCTCCAAGTCATGAGTAGGATAGTTTCGCTCATGAGGTCGTAGCTGTCTCAATCTATATGCCACCATGCGTCCATGTTGCATCAACATGCACCCAAGCCCACGTCCTGAAGCATCTACATAAACCTCGTACGACTCATCACTATTGGGAATAATCAATACTAGGGTTGAAGTCAACCGATTCTTCAATTCTTGAAAAGTGAGCTCACACTCTTCATCCCACTCAAACTTGACATTTTCCTTATCAATCTTATCAACGGTGCTGCGATCTTCGAGAAATCCTTTACAAATTTTCTGTAGACCCAAGAAACTGGATTCTACTACATTCCTTGGTCGTCCTATTCCACTATGGCTTTTATCTTGGATGGATCCACCAAAATACCATGCTCGGAGATGACATGACCCAAAAACTTAACTTTTGTTAACCAAAACTCACACTTTTTTTCTTGGCATACAACTGGTGCTCCCGTAGAGTCTGAAGCACGATCCTGAGATAACTCATGCTCCTCCAAGTCT